>CAXDIG010000004.1:0-71622 GCA_963989225.1 Dromius quadrimaculatus
ACTTTTTGAATGTGGAATTTCGCGCGGAAAGGCGTGATTTCGACTTATTCAGAAGTTTGTAAAACTGCGAATAGCACTCTAAAAACACGAGATATGATGTATTTTGCGCTAGATTCTGCCATATAACGCACTTTTGAAGCAAAATCTTGCTTCTGAGCAGATTTACAGAGTAAAAAATTTCTCAACGAGACTCAGAGAAAGCGCCGATAACTTGCTGGAAACGCAAAATTTTGTGCATTTGAGGACAGATTCATGCGTATCATGTCGTATTGGATAGATTTATGTGATTCGCGATACTTGGAACTGCTCAGAATGTGGTAATTTTGACTTATTTCAAACTTCATATAACTGCAGATAGCGCTCTGAAAACACGAAATATGATGTTTTTGTCAATAGATTCATACATATTATGAGGTCCTGAATAGGAATATAACTTTCGGATTGTGAAAAAATGTGCGCGGAAAAGCGTGATTTCGACTTATTCCAAAGTTTGAGACACTGCAATAAGCACTCTAAAAACACGAAATATGTTGTATTTGGTGCTAGATTCTGCCATATAACGCACTTTTGAAGCAAAATCTTGCTTCTAAGCAGATTTACCAGAGTCAAAAATTTCTCAACGAGACTCAGAAAAAACGCCAAAAACTTGCTGGAAACGCAAAATTTTGTGCATTTGAGGATGGATTTATGCGTATTATGTTGGATTAGATAGATTTATGTGATTTGCGGTACTTTGAAACTGCTCAGAATGTGGTAATTTTGACTTATTTCAAACTTCATATAACTGCAGATAGCGCTCTGAAAACACGGAATATGATGATTTTGTCAATAGATTCATACATATTATGAGGTTCTGAATCGGGATATTAACTTTTTGAATGTGGAAATTCGCGCGGAAAGGCGTGATTTCGACTTATTCAGAAGTTTGTAAAACTGCGAATAGCACTCTGAAAACACGAGATATGATGTATTTTGCGCTAGATTCTGCCATATAACGCACTTTTGGAGCAAAATCTTGCTCCTGAGCAGATTTACAGAGTAAAAAATTTCTCAACGAGACTCAGAGAAAACGCCCGATAACTTGCTGGAAACGCAAAATTTTGTGCATTTGAGGACAGATTCATGCGTATCATGTCGTATTGGATAGATTTATGTGATTCGCGATACTTTGGAACTGCTCAGAATGTGGTAATTTTGACTTATTTCAAACTTCATATAACTGCAGATAGCGCTCTGAAAACACGAAATATGATGTTTTTGTCAATAGATTCATACATATTATGAGGTCCTGAATAGGAATATGAACTTTCGGATTGTGAAAATGTGCGCGGAAAAGCGTGATTTCGACTTATTCTAAAGTTTGAGACACTGCAATAAGCACTCTAAAAACACGAAATATGTTGTATTTGGTGCTAGATTCTGCCATATAACGCACTTTTGAAGCAAAATCTTGCTTCTTAGCAGATTTACAGAGTCAAAAATTTCTCAGCGAGACTCAGAAAAAACGCCAAAAACTTGCTGGATACGCAAAATTTTGTGCATTTGAGGATGGATTTATGCGTATTATGTTGGATTGGATAGATTTATGTGATTTGCGATACCTTTGAAACTGCTCAGAATGTGGTAATTTTTACTTATTTCAAACTTCATATAACTGCAGATAGCGCTCTGAAAACACGGAATATGATATTTTTGTCAATAGATTCATACATATTATGAGGTCCTGAATCGAGATATGAACTTTTTGAATGTGAAAATCTGCGCGGAAAAGCGTGATTTCGACTTATTCCAAAGTTTGTAAAACTGCAAATAGCACTCTAAAAACACGAAATATGATGTATTTGGTGCTAGATTCTGCCATATAACGTACTTTTGAAGCAAAATCTTGGTTCTGAGCAGATTTACAGAGTCAAAAATTTCTCAACGAGGCTCAGAAAAAACACCGATAACTTGCTGGAAACGCAGAGTTTTGTGCATTTGAGGACGGATTCATGCGTATTATGTTGTATTGGATAGATTTATGTGATTTGCGATACTTTGAAACTGCTCAGAATGTGGTAATTTTGACTTATTTCAAGCTTCATATAACTGCAGATAGCGCTCTAAAAACACAAAACATGATGATTTTGTTGATAGATTTATACATATTATGAGATCCTGAATAGGAATATGAACTTTTTGATTGTGAAAATCTGCGCGGAAAAGCGTGATTTCGACTTATTCCAAAGTTTGTAAAACTGCGAATAGCACTCTAAAAACACGAGATATGATGTATTTGGCGCTAGATTCTGCCATATAACGCACTTTTGAAGCAAAATCTTGCTTCTGAGCAGATTTACAGAGTCAAAAATTTCTGAACGAGACTCAGAAAAAACGCCGATAACTTGCTGGAAACGCAAAATTATGTGAAATTGAGGACGGATTCATGGGTATTATGTTGTACTGGATAGATTTATGTGATTTGCGATACTTTGAAAACTGCTCAGAATGTGGTAATTTTGACTTATTTCAAACTCCATATAACTGCAGATAGCGCTCTGAGAACACGAAATATGATGGTTTTGTTGATAGATTCATACATATTATGAGGTCCTAAATAGGAATATGAACTTTTTGATTGTGAAAATCTGCGTGATTTCGACTAATTCCAAAGTTTGTAAAACTGCAAATAGCACCCTGAAAACACAAAATATGATGTATTTGGTGCTAGATTCTGCCATATAACGCACTTTTAAAGCAAAATCTTGCATCTGAGCAGATAACAGAAACCAAAATTTCTCAACGAGACTCAGAAAAAACGCCGATGACTTGCTGGAAACGCAAAATTATGTGCATTTGAGGACGGATTCATGCGTATTATGTTGTATTGGATAGATTTATGTGATTTGCTAAACTTTGAAACTGCTCAGAATGTGGTAATTTTGACTTATTTCAAACTTCATATAACTGCAGATAGCGCTCTGAAAACACGGAATATGATGTTTTTGTCAATAGATTCATACATATTATGAGGTCCTGAATCGGGATATGAACTTTTTGAATGTGGAAATCTGCGCGGAAAAGCGTGATTTCGACTTATTCAGAAGTTTGTAAAACTGCAAATAGCACTCTAAAAGCACGAAATATGATGTATTTGGTGCTAGATTCTGCCATATAACGCACTTTTGGAGCTAAATCTTGCTTCTAAGCAGATTTACAGAGTCAAAAATTTCTCAACGAGACTCAGAGAAAACGCCGATGACTTGCTGGAAACGCAAAATTTTGTGAATTTGAGGACAGATTCATGCGTATCATGTCGTATTGGATAGATTTATGTGATTTGCGATACTTTGGAACTGCTCAGAATGTGGTAATTTTGACTTATTTCAAACTTCATATAACTGCAGATAGCGCTCTGAAAACACGAAATATGATGTTTTTGTCAAAAGATTCATACATATTATGAGGTCCTGAATAGGAATATGAACTTTCTGATTGTGAAAATGTGTGCGGAAAGGCGTGATTTCGACTTATTCCAAAGTTTGAGAAACTGCAATTAGCACTCTAAAAAACACGAAATATGTTGTATTTGGTGCTAGATTCTGCCATATAACGCACTTTTGAAGCAAAATCTTGCTTCTGAGCAGATTAACAAAGTCAAAAATTTCTCAACGAGACTCAGAAAAAACGCCAAAAACTTGCTGGAAACGCAAAATTTTGTGCATTTGAGGATGCATTTATGCGTATTATGTTGTATTAGATAGATTTATGTGATTTGCGATACTTTGAAACTGCTCAGAATGTGGTAATTTTGACTTATTTCAAACTTCCTATAACTGCAGATAGCGCTCTGAAAACACGGAATATGATGTTTTTGTCAATAGATTCATACATATTATGAGGTCCTGAATCGGGATATGAACTTTTTTGAATGTGGAAATCTGCGCGGAAAAGCGTGATTTCGACTCATTCCAAAGTTTATAAAACTGCAAATAGCACTCTGAAAACACGAAATATGATGTATTTGGTGCTAGATTCTGCCATATAACGTACTTTTGAAGCAAAATCTTGGTTCTGAGCAGATTTACAGAATCAAAAATTTCTCAACGAGGCTCAGAAAAAACGCCGATAACTTGCTGGAAACGCAGAATTTTGTGCATTTGAGGACGGATTAATGCGTATTATGTTGTATTGGATAGATTTATGTGATTGGCGATACTTTGAAACTGCTCAGAATGTGGTAATTTTGACTTATTTCAAGCTTCATATAACTGCAAATAGCGCTCTGAAAACACGAAACATGATGATTTTGTTGATAGATTTATACATATTATGAGGTCCTGAATAGGAATATGAACTTTTTGATTGTGAAAATCTGCGCGGAAAAAGCGTGATTTCGACTTATTCCAAAGTTTGTAAAACTGCGAATAGCAATCTAAAAAAACGAGATATGATGTATTTGGCGCTGGATTCTGCCATATAACGCACTTTTGAAGCAAAATCTTGCTTCTGAGCAGATTTACAGAGTCAAAAATTTCTGAACGAGACTCAGAAAAAACGCCGATAACTTGCTGGAAACGCAAAATTATGTGAAATTGAGGACGGATTCATGGGTATTATGTTGTACTGGATAGATTTATGTGATTTGCGATACTTTGAAACTGCTCAGAATGTGGTAATTTTGACTTATTCCAAACTCCATATAACTGCAGATAGCGCTCTGAAAACACAAAATATGATGGTTTTGTTGATAGATCCATACATATTATGAGGTCCTAAATAGGAATATGAACTTTTTGATTGTGAAAATCTGCGTGATTTCGATTTATTCCAAAGTTTGTAAAACTGCAAATAGCACCCTGAAAACACAAATATGATGTATTTGGTGCTAGATTCTGCCATATAACGCACTTTTAAAGCAAAATCTTGCATCTGAGCAGATAACAGAAACCAAAATTTCTCAACGAGACTCAGAAAAAACGCCGATGACTTGCTGGAAACGCAAAATTATGTGCATTTGAGGACGGATTCATGCGTATTATGTTGTATTGGATAGATTTATGTGATTTGCTAAACTTTGAAACTGCTCAGAATGTGGTAATTTTGACTTATTTCAAACTTCATATAACTGCAGATAGCGCTCTGAAAACACGGAATATGATGTTTTTGTCAATAGATTCATACATATTATGAGGTCCTGAATCGGGATATGAACTTTTTGAATGTGGAAATCTGCGCGGAAAAGCGTGATTTCGACTTATTCAGAAGTTTGTAAAACTGCAAATAGCACTCTAAAAGCACGAAATATGATGTATTTGGTGCTAGATTCTGTCATATAACGCACTTTTGAAGCAAAATCTTGCTTCTGAGCAGATTTACAGAGTCAAAAATTTCTCAACGAGGCTCAGAAAAAACGCCGATAACTTGCTGGATACGCAGAATTTTGTGCATTTGAGGACGGATTCATGCGTATTATGTTGTATTGGATAGATTTATGTGATTTGCGATACTTTGAAACTGCTCAGAATGTGGTAATTTTGACTTATTTCAAACTCCATATAACTGCAGATAGCGCTCTGAAAACACGGAATATGATGTTTTTGTCAATAGATTCATACATATTATGAGGTTTTGAATAGGGATATGAACTTTTTGATTGTGTAAATCTGCGCGGAAAAGCGTGATTGCGACTTATTCCAAAGTTTGTAGAACTGCAAATAGCACTCTAAAAACACGAAATATGATGTATTTGGTGCTAGATTCTGCCATATAACGCACTTTTGAAGCAAAATCTTGCTTCTAAGCAGATTTACAGAGTCAAAAATTTCTCAACGAGACTCAGAGAAAACGCCGATAACTTGCTGGAAACGCAAAATTTTGTGCATTTGAGGACAGATTCATGCGTATCATGTCATATTGGATAGATTTATGTGATTTGCGATACTTTGGAACTGCTCAGAATGTGGTAATTTTGACTTATTTCAAACTTCATATAACTGCAGATAGCGCTCTGAAAACACGAAATATGATGTTTTTGTCAAAAGATTCATACATATTATGAGGTCCTGAATAGGAATATGAACTTTCTGATTGTGAAAATGTGCGCGGAAAGGCGTGATTTCGACTTATTCCAAAGTTTGAGAAACTGAAATTAGCACTCTAAAAACACGAAATATGTTGTATTTGGTGCTAGATTCTGCCACATAACGCACTTTTGAAGCAAAATCTTGCTTCTGAGCAGATTTACAGAGTCAAAAATTCCTCAACGAGACTCAGAAAAAACGCCAAAAACTTGCTGGAAACGCAAAATTTTGTGCATTTGAGGATGGATTTATGCGTATTATGTTGTATTAGATAGATTTATGTGATTTGCGATACTTTGAAACTGCTCAGAATGTGGTAATTTTGACTTATTCCAAACTTCATATAACTGCAGATAGCGCTCTGAAAACACGGAATATGATGTTTTTGTCAATAGATTCATACATATTATGAGGTCCTGAATCGGGATATGAACTTTTTTAATGTGAAAATCTGCGCGGAAAAGCGTGATTTCGACTTATTCCAAAGTTTGTAAAACTGCAAATAGCACTCTAAAAACACGAAATATGATGTATTTGGTGCTAGATTCTGCCATATAACGTACTTTGGTTCTGAGCAGATTTACAGAGTCAAAAATTTCTCAACGAGGCTCAGAAAGAACGCCGATAACTTGCTGGAAACGCAGAATTTTGTGCATTTGAGGACGGATTCATGCGTATTATGTTGTATTG
The DNA here is from genome assembly GCA_963989225.1 of Dromius quadrimaculatus. NCBI lineage: Eukaryota > Metazoa > Arthropoda > Insecta > Coleoptera > Carabidae > Dromius > Dromius quadrimaculatus. The sequence continues at coordinate 6,753 of CAXDIG010000004.1, forward strand.
GATAGATTTATGTGATTGGCGATACTTTGAAACTGCTCAGAATGTGGTAATTTTGACTTATTTCAAGCTTCATATAACTGCAGATAGCGCTCTGAAAACACGAAACATGATGATTTTGTTCATAGATTTATACATATTATTAGGTCCTGAATAGGAATATGAACTTTTTGATTGTGAAAATCTGCGCGGAAAAGCGTGATTTCGACTCATTCCAAAGTTTGTAAAACTGCGAATAGCAATCTAAAAACACGAGATATGATGTATTTGGCGCTAGATTCTGCCATATAACGCACTTTTGAAGCAAAATCTTGCTTCTGAGCAGATTTACAGAGTCAAAAATTTCTGAACGAGACTCAGAAAAAACGCCGATAACTTGCTGGAAACGCAGAATTTTGTGCATTTGAGGACGGATTCATGCGTATTATGTTGTATTGGATAGATTTATGTGATTTGCGATACTTTGAAACTGCTCAGAATGTGGTAATTTTGACTTATTTCAAACTCCATATAACTGCAGATAGCGCTATGAAAACACGGAATATGATGTTTTTGTCAATAGATTCATACATATTATGAGGTCCTGAATAGGGATATAAACTTTTTGATTGTGAATATCTGCGCGGAGAAGCGTGATTTCGACTTATTCCAAAGTTTGTGAAACTGCAAATAGCATTCTAAAAACACGAAATATGATGTATTTGGTGCTAGATTCTGCCATATAACGCACTTTTGAAGCAAAATCTTGCTTCTGAGCAGATTTACTGAGTCAAAAATTTCTCAACGAGACTCAGGAGAAACGCCGATAACCTGCTGGAAACGCAAAATTTTGTGCATTTGAGGACGGATTCATGCGTATTATGTTGTATTAGATAGATTTATGTGATTTGCGATACTTTGAAACTGCTCAGAATGTGGTAATTTTGACTTATTTCAAACTTCATATAACTGCAACTAGCGCTCTTAAAACACGAAATATGATGTTTTTGTTAATAGATTCATACATATTATGAGGTCCTGAATAGGAATATGAATTTTTTGATTGTGAGAACCGGCGCGGAAAAGCGTGATTTCGACTTACTCCAAAGTTTGTAAGACTGCGAATAGCACTCTAAAAACACGAAATATGATGTATTTGGTACTAGATTTTGCCATATAACGCACTTTTGAAGCAAAATCTTGCTTCTGAGCAGATTAACAGAGTCAAAAATTTCTCAACGAGACTCAGAAAAAACGCCAAAAACTTGCTGGAAACGCAAAATTTTGTGCATTTGAGGATGCATTTATGCGTATTATGTTGAATTAGATAGATTTATGTGATTTGCGATACTTTGAAACTGCTCAGAATGTGGTAATTTTGACTTATTTCAAACTTCCTATAACTGCAGATGGCGCTCTGAAAACACGGAATATGATGTTTTTGTCAATAGATTCATACATATTATGAGGTCCTGAATCGGGATATGAACTTTTTGAATGTGAAAATCTGCGCGGAAAAGCGTGATTTCGACTCATTCCAAAGTTTGTAAAACTGCAAATAGCACTCTAGAAACACGAAATATGATGTATTTGGTGCTAGATTCTGCCATATACCGTACTTTTGGAGCAAAATCTTGCTTCTGAGCAGATTTACAGAGTCAAAAATTTCTCAACGAGATTCAGAAAAAACGCCGATAACTTGCTGGAAACGCAGAATTTTGTGCATTTGAGGACGGATTTATTTGTACAACGTTGTATTGGATAGATTATGTGATTTGCGATACTTTGAAACTGCTCAGAATGTGGTAATTTTGACTTATTTCAAACACTTCATATAACTGCAGATAGCGCTCTGAAAACACAAAATATGATGTTTTTTTAAATAGATTCATACATATTATGAGGTCCTGAATAGGAATATGAACTTCTTGATTGTGAGAACCGGCGCGGAAAAGCGTGATCTTGACTTATTCCAAAGTTTGTAAAACTGCAAATAGCACTCTTAAAACACGAAATATGATGTATTTGGTGCTAGATTCTGCCATATAACGCACTTTTAAAGCAGAATCTTGCTTCTGAGCAGATTTACAGAGTCAAAAATTTCTCAACGAGACTGAGGAAAAACGCTGATAACTCGCTGGAAACGCAAAATTTTGTGCATTTGAGGACGGATTCATGCTCACTATGTTGTATTGAATAGATTTATGTGATTTCCGATATTTTGAAACTGCTCTGAATGTGGTGATTTTGACTTATTTCAAACTTCATATAGCTGCAGATAGCGCTCTGAAAACACGGAATATGATGTTTTTTTTCAATAGATTGATAAATATTATGAGGTCCTGAATAGGAATATGAACTTTTTGATTGTGAGAACTGGCGCGGAAAAGCGTGATTTCGACTTACTCCAAAGTTTGTAAAACTGCAAATAGCACTCTAAAAACACGAAATATGATGTATTTGGTACTAGATTTTTCCATTTAACGCACTTTTGGAGCAAAATCTTGCTTTTGAGCAGATTTACAGAGTCAAAAATTTCTCAACGAGACTCAGAAAAAAACGCCGATAATTTGCTGGAAACGCAAAATTCTGTGCATTTGAGGACGGTTCCATGCGTATAATGTTGTATTAGATAGATTTATGTGATTTGCGATACTTTGAAACTGCTCAGAATGTGGTAATTTTGACTTATTTCAAACTTTATATGCCTGCAGATGGCGCTCTGAAAACACGAAATATGATGTTTTTGTCAATAGATTCATACATATTATGAGGTCCTGAATAGAAATATGAACTTTTTGATTGCGAAAATCTGCGCGGAGAAGCGAGATTTTGACTTATTCCAAAGTTTGTAAAACTGCAAGTAGCACTCTAAAAACACGGAATATGATGTATTTGGTGCTAGATTCTGCCATATAACGCACTTTTGAAGCAAAATCTTGCTTCTGAGCAGTTTTTCAGAGTCGAAAATTTCTCAACGAAAAAACGCCGATAACTTGCTGGAAACGCAAAATTTTGTGCATCTGAGGACGGATTCATGCGTATTATGTTGTATTGGATAGATTTATGTGATTTGCGATACTTTGATACTGCTCAGAATGTGGCAATTTTGACTTATTTCAAACTTCATATAACTGCAGATAGCGCTCTGAAAACACGAAATATGATGTTTTTGTTAATAGATTCATACATATTTTGAGGTACTGAATAGGAATATGAACTTTTTGATTGTGAAAATCTGCGCGGAAAAGCGTGATTTCGACTTATTCCAAAGTTTGGGAAACTGCAAATAGCACTCTTAAAACACGAAATATGATGTATTTGGTGCTAGATTCTGCCATAAAACGCACTTTTGGAGCAAAATCTTGCTCCTGAGCGGATTCACAAAGTCAAAAAATTCTCAACGAGACTCAGAAATAACGCCGATAACTTGCTGGAAACGGAAAATTTTGTGCATTTGAGGACTGATCATTGCGTATTATGTTGTATTGGATAGATTTATGTGATTTGTGATACTTTGGAACTGCTCAGAATGTGGTAATTTTGACTCATTCCAAACTTCATATAACTGCAGATAGCGCTCTGAAAACACGAAATATGATGTTTTTGTCAATAGATTCATACATATCATGATGTCCTGAATAGGAATATGAACTTTTTGATTGTGAAAATCTGCGCGGAAAAGCGTGATTTCGACTCATTCCAAAGTTTTTAAAACTGCAAGTAGCACTCTAAAAACACGAAATATGATGTATTTGGTGCTAGATTCTGCCATATAACACACTTTTGAAGCAAAATCTTGCTTCTCAGCAGATTTACAGAGTCAAAAATTTCTCAACGAGATACAGAAAAAACGCCGATAACTTGCTGGAAACGCAAAATTTTGTGCATCTGAGGACGGATTCATGCGTATTATGTTGTATTGGATAGATTTATGTGATTTGCGATACTTTGAAACTGCTCAGAATGTGGTAATTTTGACTTATTTCAAGGTTCATATAACTGCAGATAGCGCTCTGAAAACACAAAATATGATGTTTTTGTTGATAGATTCATACATATTATGAGGTCCTGAATAGGAATATGAACTTTTTGATTGTGAAAATCCGCGCGGAAAAGCGTGATTTCGACTTATTCCAAAGTTTGTAAAACTGCGAATATCACTCTAAAAACATGAAATATGATGTATTTGGTGCTAGATTCTGCCATATAACGCACTTTTGAAGCAAAATCTTGCTTCTGAGCAGATTTACAGAGTCAAAAATTTCTCAACGAGACTTAGAAAAAACGCTGATAACTCGCTGGAAACGCGGAATTTTGTGCATTTGAGGACGGATTCATGCGTATTATGTTGTATTGGATAGATTTATTTGATTTGCGATACTTTGAAACTGCTCAGAATGTGGTAATTTTGACTTATTTCAAACTTCATATAACTGCAGATAGCGCTCTGAAAACACAAAATATGATGTTTTTGTCGATAGACTCATACATATTATGAGGTCCTGAATAGGAATATGAACTTTTTGATTGTGAAAATCCGTGCGGAAAAGCGTGATTTCGACTTATTCCAAAGTTTGTAAAACTGCAAATAGCACTCTAAAAACACAAAATATGTTGTATTTGGTGCTAGATACTGCCATATAACGCACTTTTGAAGCAAAATCTTGCTTCCGAGCTGATTTACAGAGTCAAAAATTTCTCAACTAGACCCAGAAAAAACGCTGATAACTCGCTGGAAACGCAAAATTTTGTGCATTTGAGGACGGATTCATGCGTTATATGTTGTAATGGATAGATTTATGTGATTTGTGGTACTTTGAAACTGCTCGGAATGTGGTAATTTGCCTCATTTCAAACTTCATAGACCTGCAGATAGCGCTCTGGAAACATGAAATATGATGTTCTTGTCGATAGATTTATACATATTATGAGGTCCTGAATAGGAATATGAACTTTCTGGTTTTGAAAATCCACGCGGAACAGCGTGATTTCGACTTATTCTAAAGTTTGTATAACTGCGAATAGCACTCTAAAAACACGAAATATGTTGTATTTGTTGCTAGATTCTGCCATATAACGCACTTTTGAAGCAAAATCTTGCTTCTGAGCAGACTTACAGAGTCAAAAATTTCTCAACGAGACTCAGAAAGAACGCTGATAACTCGCTGGAAGCGCAAAATTTTGTAGATTTGAAGACGGATTCATGCGTATTATGTTGTATTGGATAGATTTATGTGATTTGCGATACTTTGAAACTGCTCAGAATGTGGTAATTTTGACTTATTTCAAGGTTCATATAACTGCAGATAGCGCTCTAAAAACACAAAATATGATGTTTTTGTTGATAGATTCATACATATTATGAGGTCCTGAATAGGAATATGAACTTTTTGATTGTGAAAATCCGCGCGGAAAAGCGTGATTTCGACTTATTCCAAAGTTTGTAAAACTGCGAATATCACTCTAAAAACATGAAATATGATGTATTTGGTGCTAGATTCTGCCATATAACGCACTTTTGAAGCAAAATCTTGCTTCTGAGCAGATTTACAGAATCAAAAATTTCTCAAGAAGACTCAGAAAAACGCTGATAACTCGCTGGAAACGCAAAATTTTGAGCATTTGAGGACGGATTCATGCGTATTCTGTTGTATTGGATAGATTTATGTGATTTGCGATACTTTGAAACTGCTCAGAATGTTGTAATTTTTACTTATTTCAAACTTCATATAACTGCAGATAGCGCTCTAAAAACACGATATATGATGTTTTATCGATAGATTCATACATATTATGAGGTCCTGAATAGGTATATCAACTTTTTGATTGTGAAAATCTGCGCGCAAAAGCGTGATTTCGACTTATTCCAAAGTTTGTAAAACTGCAAATAGCACTCTGAAAATACCAAATATGATGTATTTGGTGCTATATTCCGCCATATAACGCACTTTTGAAGCAAAATCTTGCTTCTGAACAGATTCACAGAGTCAAAAATTTCTCAACGAGACTCGGAAAAAACGCTTATAACTCGCTGGAAATGCAAAATTTTGTGCATTTGAGGACGAATTTATGCGTATTATGTTGTATTGGATAGATTTATGTGATTTGCGATACTTTGAAACTGCTCAGAATAAGGTAATTTTGACTTATTTTAAACTTCATATAACTGCAGATATCGCTCTGAAAACACGAAATATGTTGTTTTTGTCGATAGATTTATACATATTATGGGGTCCTGAATAGGAATATGAACTTTCTGGTCTCGAAAATCCGCGCGGAACAGCGTGATTTCGACTTATTCCAAAGTTTGTAAAACTGCAAATAGCACTCTAAAAACACGAAATATGATGTATTTGGTGCTAGATTCCGCTATATAACGCATTTTTTAAGGTGGCCGTCAAATACCGTCCAAACGTCATTTCTTTCGTTTGACTATATAAAAAAATTAAATCAAATGAATTTTAGCTAGATGATTTCAGGACATGCAATTCTACAGTTTGAAGTATTATTCACTCCTCTATCAACAATAATGAAATTATTTATAACAATATGTCATAGAATAAGAAGAAATATCGCATTGTATGTAACCTCAAACAATGAATTATGACGTTTCATTATAATTTGCACAAAATAAAAATCGATATATTTGTTAATGCTCATTAACGAGCGGAATTACAATATTTGCCTATACCTTCAATGTTAATTTAGTTCAGCGTTTTTCCGGAGAGACTTTCCGCAGCTCTGTCTTACTCTCTTAAGACCCCGCTCGCCACCACCCCTCTTCGGGTAGTACCATCATGATGAAATTTAGATTCTCTCCCAAAATTTAGAAACTATACAATTTTTCCTGTGTTCAATCTACCTTTTTATCACAAACTAAAATTGGTCAATCAGATAACTTTATTGCAAGAATAAATTTTTCTATCCGAAGGTAATTAATAGTCGGACTCTAAGCAAATATATGAACCTGTATGTCACACTTGCATGAAAATTTTCATGAGTCAACAAATTGATCCGTCTTCGTCAATTTTCAAAGATCTTCAGATCTGTAAGATGTAGTGTCCACCATAAGTCTATTATTAACAACAAACGAAGTAATGAAGTATAATGTTGCAATTCTGTGCAATTCTATAAATTCATAAAAAACTGATCGTCGAGGCTGTAGGAAGGAAGATGAATCCACTGCGATTCTGTTCACAATTCACAGATTCATTAATTCATTAATCTATAAAATTTATGTATCCATTCTGTGTAAATCTATGTATATTCATATAAATCGCAATGAACCTGTGATCCTAATGAACAAATGGACATCAATCAAGAAAAGTCGATGTGTTTTTATTACTTTCTTACGAATTCATAGATCTGTGAGACTTATGGATTTGCACGGAATTGCAATATAAGTTTTTAGTTCGAAAATTATGTTTCGATGAGGAAATAATGCTTAAAATGTAATGTAAAATGCAAAATGATATATTAATGAACTCTATAATATAATTCTCCTTAATAATATAATATTTTTTCTTGTATCCGGTAATGATTGAATAAATTTATTGGTAATGGTATAAGCAGTCATCATTTCTATAGGTACTTCAATTCCTGACAGAATAAATATATGGATTATATGTATTTTAATTCTATAAGAATTTAAGACTTGAAGCACTTTCATTGCTCAATATTAGACTCACAGTGGTCGATGAAGACAGAGACCAGATTTTACTTCAAACACAGAATATGGGATCCCGTTATATACAATCAACATCCCTTGTTTATGACATCTTATTGCATTCATCTGGTCACAGTACTGAAAATGTGCGTATCCTCTGGGTAGTGAGTAGCCAAGAATATGATAATTTTTTTTTGCTCAGTAGTGAACGATTTTGATCATATAATTTTTCATTCCATTTGATTTTGTGGAATAATGGGAAGAAGCTTGAAGAAAAGGTGGCCGTCGAAGTCAAAGAAACGGACAAAAGTTGCTTTTAGAAGACGGAATAAAACACTTGCTCGGAGAATTATAAATAATAAGGCATCAATTATAGATGAATCCGAAAACAGGGTAAGGAGAAATTTAATGGTGTCGTATGGAGTTGATCATAATACACCAAAATCAGAAAGTGCTTCACAAAATACAGAAGAACTCATCATTTTGGAAGAAGTTTGGGACACAGATGAGGAATTGGAAAGGTTAGTTTTGCTGTAATTTTTTATTATACTTTTTTCAAATCTATGTGAAAATGGTATTATGAAAGATTTATATTGAAAATTCTTAGTTTAGGTGATCATAAATTATGTATTGAGCGTGATCCTGATCCACCTCATGAGTTTGATTACGAAAAAACTCCAATGGGTAATAGAATTGTGCAACTGGGGTATGTCTTGAAATGGGCAATGAAATTACAGGTACAACATAGCAAAATATGCACTATGGGGCAATTATATCCTTATAAAGAAACAAATAGAGATTTAGGTCTCGTTAGCCAAATACATTCCAAATGTACCATGTGTGATACAGAAATAACAAAATATACTGAAGATCCTGATAAAACAGATTCAGATATAAATATTGGTTGCGTGTGGGGTACCATTGCAACTGGTAGCACATATTCGCACACAGAGGAACTGTTTTCATCTATGAATATAAAGCCGATGAACAAATATAAATTTTATAAAATTTTACATGATCTTGAAAAGGGTAGTAGATTTATTATATACTCAAAAGCTGTGAAAATTTAATTGTATAATATTTCAATGTGCGTATGTTCCTACTAGGTTTGGAATAGTCAAGCTTGGGTTGACATGGAGATAGCAGGAAAGGAAGAACGGCAAGTGGCTGTACAACGATATAGATGATGACGGTATACCATTCATCACAGTTTATTTGAATGGCGGATGGAGTAAGAGAAGTTACGGGCACAACTACAATGCTGCTTCTGGTGTTGTATGTTATTTATTTATATATATATATATATATATATATATATATATATATATATATATATATATATATATATATATATATATATATATATATATATATATATATATATATATATATATATATATATATACATGTCCAAGCGGAGTTTCGAGATCCGGCAGTTTAAGACACACGTTCAAATGAATGTTAAAGTGAAATTTGTTTGTTGCTAATTGCATAAGATCAATACGGTATGAGTGTATTCTAATCAACTTCATGAATATTGTACTTGTTTGCTATATACGAATATACCAATTTTGGAGGAAATTTGAGGACTAGGGTGGCGCTATTCAATGTGCTTGGACTATTTCTCAAGAAAGGGCAGCACAGTAGACTATAGAACAGATGGAATATTGTCAGTGGCACTAAAACAGTGGTTCTTGTTTTCAACTGTCAAAATTTGATTGTTTACGTATATTAATAATTAATAATCTCAATAGATTTATAAATCTGTAAAATATGGATATACACATAATTGCATGAAAAGCATCATTCATATTTGTAGTTCATAGCTGTGTATGGACAATTTGGAATATTAACACCTGACAATAATTTTAGAAAATATCAATAAAATAAATACTTTGAACAGGATACGGGTGTGGCACACTTATTTTATTCCACATCAGAAAAAAATTAATGAAAATGTATCAACATCAATTATCTTAAATCCATAAGCAGTTACATTGTAAGATCATGTAAATAAAAATAAAGAGAATATTTCAACATTTTATTTATATTTTACTTCTACATTACAACCATAGTTAATAAATGTCCGGTTTTATAAAGGGCAGAGTAATTTACTTCTAGAGTAAATAAAATTTACTCTGTTAAATGACAGTCGATTTTTTGACAGCAATAATTCTGTTGTCATAAAGAAATTCAAAACGATTAGAATTTGTTAAGTAGAATAAATTCATTTTGGGAATAAATTCACTTGGTCTTCCATAAAACCGGCCAAAACTTGGTTTTACATATGTACAAATACTCAAATATTAAAGTATTCCTTGAATTGACAGAATCAGGGTAAAACAATGGCTGGTATGACAAGCTCCGTTTTTGACAATATTACCAGTGTTGTCTTAAGTAGATTTTTAAAGCCATATAAATATTCCAAACAATTTTAATTGCAAATATTGAAATAGATTCTGTAGACATATTTATTTTCTGTAATTTGTATCTGAAGATTGTTTTCCAAGATATTCGAGGAAATTTTTATTGCTTAGAAACACTTCTTGGCACCACGCTCCTAGTACAACCAAAAATAGAGCTTGTGGTATCAGCCAATAAGTCCAATAATACCAAAATTTATGAAAGCTGACCGAAAACCAAAAGATAGTTTTAATGTAAACTTGAAAGTATTTAAAATAGTTTTCTGAGCTAAAAATATGAGGCAAAGAAGCTTCTTGGGTTCAAATTCAGTGACTGATACAACAAGCTCGTTTTTTGGCTGTACTAGGAGCGTTGTAAAGTAGTGTTTCAGGGCTATTCAAATTTTCCCAATTACGTCAAAGAAAGATATTTTGGTACAAGTTATGGAAAACACTTTTGTCTACAATATATTTTTTCAAATATTTTCCATTGAAATAATTGTAATATTTATATTGCCTTAAAACTCTCGAGAAGATAATACTCTTAGGCCCAGTATTTCAGTCCATGGTTTACCTTAAACGTAGCTTAATTTCCATAGTAATGATTGTTGGAACAATTGTTACTTAGGTAATTTGGCTCCGCTTAAGGTAAACCGAGGACTGAAATACTGGACCTAAGGCCCAGTATTTTAGTCCTTGGTTTACCTTAAATGTAGCTTAATTTTCATAGTGATAATTGTTAGAACAATTGTTACTGAAGTAATTAAGCTTCGCTTAAGATAAACTAAAGACTGAAATACTGGCCCATAGTTTTGCAAGAAATTGAGCCTCGTGGTGACAGCCAGTAATTTTATTGATGCAAAACAACGTTCGTCATGTTTTGACAGTGAATTAAAAAACAATTTATATAAAATAGATACCACAAAATTAATTGTGACAAATGCTATGCTGTGAAAATTTGAATAATGAATATCCAAATTTTGCGACACTAATTTATTTGTGCCACAAAATCTCAAATCTTAGAGTCAGTTTTGACACTATCATCTTAGATCTAGGAGCAACTGTATACACTGTATACAAAAAGTTGTTCCCCGATCTAAGATGATAGTGTCAAAACTGACTCTTAGATTTGAGATTTTGTGAAACAAATAAATTAGTGTTGCAGAATTTTGATATTCATTAAACAATTTATATATTTATGGAGGCGGCGTAGAGTGTCTTCATGAATTATGATATACACGACCTATTTACATATTCAAGATATTTAATTGACACATTTATAGCAAATTAACAAATATCAATAGATTAAATTTTGGTTCAAAGGATCTGGATGAAATAACACTCATACTTGCAGAACAATTTAATGAGATTTAATTAGATGTTATTGAAATGGACGTTTCTAATTGAATCTCATAAAATTGGTCTGCAAATATGAGTGTTATTTCATCCAGATCCTTTAAATCAAAATTTAATCCATTGAATCTTAACAAGAATAGGATCAACTTTTTCAACTTGAATTAAGAAATATTTAAATAATGACTACGCAGTTTATTTTGGTTATTGATCCAAGCTTTTATCTGGTCAGAAGTTCGATGCGCTGCCGCAGGTTCTTTTTTAGTGGCTGCATTACACGCCTGAAGGGATGATAGTGTACAAGATTGTAGATCGTCAATGAATTTCTTCCAAACAGCTACTTTCTCCGGTGTATGGCAGATGCGACGTATGATTCGCCTCTTATCTAACATCAAAAAAAGAGAATACAATTAACTCTTATAGGAACTATCCACAAGACGGAAATAGAAAATATAAAATTTATTAATCCAGGTGGAATGTGTATGAAATAAAAGTAACCGTAACTTTTTTCATGAAAGGTATTTTTTTTCAAATTCGGGTACGATGAACCTACTATGCACAGATGCTACTAATCTTGTGAAAAAATAATCTAAAGAAAATGGAAAAAATGCAAAGTAGTAATTTTGAATCCAAATTGTGAATCGGATGGTTAGCGAAAACGTGATAAATGATATAAAGTCTAAAAGTAAATATTTCAAGGTGAAATTATATCTTTGTGACAATGTGAGTTATGCTAATTTACTATGATTGTACAAATTTGTTTGTAAAATCGATAAGATAGTTTCAATACATCAAAATTATTTCAAAAAGCTCAGAAATAAAGTACTTCGGTGCACTTGTTACAAAAAGTATCGTATGCAACACGGACACTGAACGACCGTCATTATTCTCACGGATAAAATTAGCTGCACGAAGCTACGCCTTACGTCAAAAAAGTTAGCACCCCCATTTTGCGCAAAATTAAAAAAAGTAGCCTATAATTTAGGACTAATTAAGGACTAATTTGTACCCAAAAAATTAGAATTTGTACCCACGCACTTTGGCCATAAAATCAATATGAAAAGTGGGGGTGCCAACTTAAGCAAAAGCTGGCACCCCCACATTGGCCAATCGAAAAAAAAGTCAGCTCACTGGAAGGAACTAATTCAGGACTAATTTGTATCCAACAGGATTTTTTTGAAAAAAAACATATTTTTATAACAAATTGAATTTTTTGCAATTGCGCTACGTGAAATTCGGAACAAGATTTAAAAAATAATTTCAGGACAGGAAAAAGTTTGAGAATCTTAATCTCAAAGTCAAGACTAATTAGTAATCACAAAATTTTTGCTATAAAAAAATTATTTATGTTGAAAATAAATTATTTTGAAATTGCGCTGCGCGGAATTCATACCATTATAACCAAATAATTCAAGAGTAGGGGATACTTGAAAAACAAGATTTGGAATCAAGGACTGATTTGTACCTACGTAGAATTTGTTATAAACAAATTATTTTTGCTGAAAATCAATTATTTCCGAATTGCGCTGCGCAAAATTCAGCCAAAATAATTTGTTTATAACAAAGTCTACGTAGGTACAAATTAGTCCTTCATTCCAAATCTTGTTTTTCAAGTTTCCCCTACTCTCAAGTTATTTGGTTATAATGGTATGAATTCCGCGCAGCGCAATTTCAAAATAATTGATTTTCAACATAAATAATTTTTTTATAGCAAAAATTTTGTAATTACTAATTAGTCTTGACTTTGAGATTAAGATTTCCAAACTTTTTCCTGCCGTGGAATTATTTTTTAAATCTTGTTCCAAATTTCACGTAGCGCAATTGCAAAAAATTCAATTTTTCTGCTACTGTATAAATAAGTGAGCTTTGTAGCCCTGGTAACTCGAACGATAACGAAAGCAAACCTTCGTGTTACCTCGTTGCTATGCGTTGCTAGCTACGAAAGTAATACTTCCGGGGCCAGGACAAAAAAGTAAAAGTTTGAAAAAATGCAAATGTATTGGAAATTTCAATATTTATTCAAATAAATAAATAGTTCATAACAATAATATGATTCTATCCAATCTATTCAATTTTATTTCAACTATTTATTGATTTTAAGTAATTATGCAATTTGAACAATTGGAAAAAGTCATGGTAGGTATATTATTTGAATTATTAAGTTCTTCACTTTGTATTGGGAGATTTTTGTCATTTTAAATTACGCCAAAATTCATATTTGTCACTGTTTCTTCATTTGAGGAAATATTAATGTGAATTTCATGTAACACGTTTTTAGAAATTTCAATTTCATTACTTTACGATGAATACTTCCATCCGCTCTTTAAATCCAAAATATCGGCACCTGAAGCATTACATTTTCGTCAATTCGAGTAACATTTTATCAGCAAGCCATTTAGAAAACATGCTGTATGTTTGATTGTACCTTTCTTTGGATTTATCCGCAAGAAATGAGGCACATGCATTGTTAGCTGCCTTTTGAATACCATTTTCATTTTCTGTCAACATTTTAAATCCGTCAAATGCAATGTTTAACTAAATTATTGAAATTCAAAATCTGTGACAGGTGCTGATGACAGATAACATTGGCTGGTACCACAAGCTCTGTTTTTGACTATACTAGCAGTGTTATATTAAGAAGCGTTTTAAGGTAATATAAATATTCCAAGCTATTTCAAAGGAAAATATTCAAACAAATTTTGTAGACATATGTGTTTTCCGTAATTTGTATCTGAAAATTATTCTCTAAAGTATTTGGGAAAATTCTAATTGCGTTAAAACACATCTTGACACAACGCTCTCAGTAGCACCAAAAACAGAGCTCGTGGTACCAGCCATTGTAAATAAACCGTTGCTATGGATAATTTAAGACATGTAAAATAGCCTCCATAACATTATTTCAAATATAATTATCATTATTAAATATTAATATTTGAATAGAACAGTAGCAGAAAAAATTTAATACATCACACGATGCGAAAGCCCTTTCAGGTGTTCGGAGGTTTTGAACGGCCGCGGCTTCACCTCGGCCATTCAAATACCACCTCACACAAAAAAGTTTACTTCCGCATCTTGTAATGTAAATAACTATTGTTATAAAAATTTTTTTTTTTTCAAAAAATCCTGTTGGGTACAAATTAGTCCTGAATTAGTTCTTTCTAGTGAGCTGACTTTTATTTCGATTGGCCAATGTGGGGGTGCCAGCTTTTGCTCAAGTTGGCAACCCCACTTTTCAAATTGATTTTATGGCCAAAATGCGTGGGTACAAATTCTAATTTTTTGGGTACAAATTAGTCCTAAATGATAGGCTACTTTTTTTTCATTTTGCACAAAGTGGGGGTGCTAGCTTTTTTGACGTCTATGCCTTGGGCTTCAACTCTTCGTCTCGTGCTTCATCCTCGCCTGCAGCCAGTGCAGCCAATATTATCCTGGACAATAAGGACGGTCGTTCGGTCCTTGTAGCATATTATACTATTATAACTTCACAAATCAGTGATAAACTGTAACCTAAAATGGCAAAATTATGTTATTTACCCATGCAATTTGTTTTGGTACACAAGCTTGTGACTGGCTCCATTTTCAGTTGAATTTTCATATGTTTTGGTAGCAAACGTTGACAAAATATTATTGGTGCTCTCATTTTCAGACTCCAAGCTTTCTGTATCTACAAAAGAAAAATTTTTTGTAGCAATGCAATAATAAACCATTTTTAAATATGAAGAACGTAATTTACCTACTATATATCAATTGTAGTTGCTTCTAATAAATGAAGTATTGTTTCCGTCAAATATCTAAAGTATACAGACCGACTCCATTATAAACCTTCTCAGTAATAATAATGTTGTAGTACTTAATTATTTTCAAGTTAATAAAACAATTTTATTTATTTGATAATTTATTAGAGTTTTCAGTCACAACAAAAATATTTGTAGCCATCTTTCTTGATTGATTTATCTGCGTAAAACTATCAATAGTCAATGTTGCCAACTATATTTATAAAATACAAAAATAATTATTTTATACTTTTTAGAGGTGTATATTGGAGTCGATTTGAATTTTTTCATTTTTAAGACTTTATTTTTCACTTTCGAGTGATCTATGTTGAGGGTGGTTTATGTTTTGTGAATGTTATTGTATGTATTATTTATTGAATCAACATTTTTAATGCCACTGTGTTATCGCAGACCGAACACTTTGTAGTGACCTTGACATAGTTTGAAATATCGATCGATAAATAAATGACCTCCCAAGACGCAGAATTATTTCCAAAAAAGCTTTACAGAATGTATTGAATTGAACAGATATACAATAACGTCTTGTACTTGTAGTAACGGAAAAAGATTTTTTCAAATATTATTATTGATTAAATATTGCTATTAATTTTTGAGCTCACCCATAAATTAGCTTTCAGAGACATAATGGGTCTTCGTGTTCTTGTAGAGCAGAGATTTTTGGTTGAGATTCAATTGTCCATCTGAAAAAATGTTGAATTCAGTCACAATTTTAAAAAGGTGTAACTTCTTGTCTAAAATTGGTCATAACATTGTTTAATATAGTTTTATAAATTTTGTTGAAATAGTTACTACCTACCAATACATACAGAAAACATTGGTTACTTTAACCTTTTTACATAATTATACAAAGTAAATGATTAATTGGAATTAGTAGAGTACCGTAAATAAAAGATTCATCTTGATGATCAAAGCACATTTTTGAAAGAAAAATACGCTATTATATTTACTCTAGTTGTCTTGGCTGGCTTGCGTAACGCTAAGTTCTCAGGAACTATAGCACTTACATACTCAGAACTGGTACTTACTTTGTACAAGTAAGTAAAAATCATTATTTTTGTAGATATATACAGAAGTTCAATTTTATAATATATTGACGCTAGAAGGGCGCAGACGAGGTGCTCGCCTGGGCGCTGTCGACATTTAATCCGCCTCTGGGTCACTTATTACTCCAAACCTGAACATATCTTTGATAATTCATTAATAATTCTAATTTTGTTTTTGCAGAATTACTTTTCTGTTAATATATCTTAAAATCGCTGCTTCCAATTCCAATTGCATCATTTTTATTTTGAAATGTAATATATTAACAATTCTTTATTTACAAAACATGAATTTAGATATGAATCCATCAAAATACGACTAAAACGATGTATGACATTATTTCGATAATCGTTTTGTACATAGATTAACAATGAACCATATCTATAAATTGATTACTACATGCTTATTTTATATCATCAAAATCTCTAAATGTAAATTTAATGCATCTTATTCCATGACCTTTGACTATTTTTGGACAAATAATGGTTGATTTTATTACCTCTAAATTATTCAAAGCTCGCTTTTAATCAAACTAAATTTAAAACGCACAATTAAGGTTCGATTCAGCTTTTGAAAAAGCTGAATCGAATTAGCTTATATGGTTCGTCAGAAATAACCTCAATTGTGCGTTTTAAATTTAGATTGATTAAAAGCGAGCTTCGAATAATTTGGAGGTAATAAAAGCAACCATTATTTGTCCAAAAATAGTCAAAGTTAATGGAATAAGATGCATTAAATTTACATTTAGAGATTTTGGTGATATAAAATAAGCATGTAGTAATCAATTTATTGGTTTATTTTATACATAGATTTGAATAATGTAGTCAATTTAGTACTCACCAAAATTATTGATAAAATATAATTCAATTTTTTCCAAGTCTGTAGAATATGGCACACATTCACATTAAACACTCACTATTCGATTCTCACTATTTCAAGCAAATTTCTTGTTATTTAATTCACAATTATTGCGCATTATGCTCCATCGTTTTAACAGATTTTATAGCGGTTATACCAATGACGTATTAACAGTAGACCCAGCACGCGGCATTTGTTTTGATGCAGGAATAAACAGTGGGGTGAGGAAGGTAAACATCGTTGTATCGCAGGTTGCGTTTTTCATTTGAAAAAATATCGATTGTGAGATGTGGGAAAAATCTCGTATTTTTTTATTTTGAAGCAATTAATATATTATTACTTCTATTTCAACAAATATATACATACAGTACAGAATAAAGGCGCGCACTTCTCAAACATAAATAAAAGCAGGCAAACCGCATAACAAGCATGTTTACTCCCTTCGCTTCTCAAAACCCCTCACCTTGTTAGTGCTAACATCACAACAAACTGTGGTTTGCCATAGGACGCGCTGGGTCTACTTTAATAATACGTCATTGGGTTATACACTTGACGCCATTTTAAAACACATCTGCTTCGTGGTAATCAGCGTAGTGCGCATGCTCAGGTGGTTAAAAGCAGCGTCAATTTAAATTTTTATATATTTAATAATGAATATAAACGTCTTACAGTCATTTAAATAAAGCAAAATGTACTTTCTCAAGCCAAAATAGTGTCAATTATTAACTAATATAACTAATACTTGTGAGAATACCTCCTGCTCTTAAATAATATAAAATAAAAACTTCTACCGTTCAAAGTTTAGCAGGTTTTGTATCTGTAACATAGATATATTTCCAATAAATTGTATCTTATTTTATATCTTCCACAGTATGTCATTAATCCCCTTCTTGTTTTTTTGTTCAAGTTTTCAACATGAATTTTGAATAAACAAACACATACAAGTTGATCTCATTATTATTCTATCCAGCTGGATATAGATTTTGAATAAGAGGTATTTGTCGCTTTTTTGTGTATCGGAAACCGTCAAGTTCGCTGACGATATAGGATTTTCGAACACCGGGGTCTTTAAGTTTGGATATAATATCACTGATAGTGTACGCTGGAGGAGTTATTTTCAATTATATTCATTTCTTCGATTATAAATATTTCAAATAAAAAATATTTGTGATAAATTTTCCGATTATTTCCTTCAAATGATCTATTATCTACAAAATTAACTGGGCTGTCACGGATTGACTCTTACGTTCTAATATGAAATTGTTTATATCATATTTGAGATTTGATTTAGTGAAAAAATATCGTTATGAAAAATGATTAACAAGAATTTGTAGACTGTCTTCTAATAAATTAGTGGTAAGTTAAAAATTGTTCATTTGAGACTTGATTTGATGAAACATCGTTATGAAAAATGTTTTCAATATGCTGTAGAAGTGTAGACTGTCTTTCAATAAAATTTTTATGATTTTTAAGATTATTCTGTCCAATCCATTTATTTATTATTTACAAAATTAACTAGGCCGTTGCGGATTAATGATTCGTACGTTCCAATATGTAATTGTTTATTTGAGATTTGAATTGATGAAATATTGGAAACAATCCTTCAAATACAAATATTACCTATGTACCAGTGTTACCACCATTGAGATCCGACATCGTGACGGCACGATCCAACATGGCCGCGCTATGTCATTGGAATCAAAAAGCTTGTTCATTCAAGTCTGATTGATTATTATAATATACAAAAAGTTTATTTGAACAGAAGCTTTCATTCATAATTTTAAAATATTAATATTTTATCACCGTCATATACAACAAATACGTTCGAAAATATGAACCTTATTGCGAATTATATTGCAGTTAACAACAAAAACGATAATAAATAAGGAGGAGCAGAAGACTTTTTGCAATAAGGAATGAGGTCGGTATTTTTGAAAATATTCGTTGTAAATGACAGAAATAAAATATTTAAATTCCAGAATTATGAATGAAAAGCTTTGTTCAAATTAACTTCAATCATTGGAACTTGAATAAATTCGCTTTTCATTTTCACTAAGGAAATATATTGCGAATTTCTTGGGAATCAAATGAAAATATATAGTTCAGGAAAATTAGTTAAATGAGGGCAAGTATCTCAGAATGAGAGATAATTAGCTATAAGCTTGTATTAACCTTTATTTCCGCACCCTGAAACTTGTCTCAGAATCTTCTTATCGTAGGATGTCCTCGACTACATATATTCCAAGGTCAAAGGTCAAAAAATCGATTTTTTTTCATATATTGCAAATATTTCGTTTCCTACGAGCTTTATTCTATTTGTATTCATCATAAATATTATAGAGGATCAAATTTTCTACAACTTTTGTTTGAATATTTTTTCTATTTTTTGAACCAATTTGAAGATAGAGGGCAGAGCGCGCGCAGTGTTTACCTATTTAGAGTATCATTCGAGATCAACCTGTATTCCCGATTTTGATGGGAACCTGTCGAACGTATTATGTTGAAATTTTGTATTCAAGACTGGTATAGAGTGTTGATTTGCATCTCGCATTATGGTTGCAATAGTCTTCACCAGAAGTGCACTTTATCTGAATTTTTCGCATGAATCCAAAGCGATTATCCGTAAGATACTGAAATTCAGTATTTAAGATTGCTGTAGCATTTAAATGATCATCTCCTATTTTTGGTCCAATCGGCAGAGCCGGAAGTGCACTTTATATGACAGACTTTTCGAATTTTCCGTATAAATTCAAAATAATCAGTCATAGAATATTGGAATTTTGTATTGAGCACACTTGTAACATCTAGTTGTAAGCCTTGCATTATGATTGCAATCGTCCATACCGGAAGTGCAATTTACTTGGGACATTTTTTCAATTTTCCAAATAAATCCAAAACGATTTGACGTAAAATATTAGAATTCAATATTCAACAAGATAATACCGTCTAGATCTTCATATCTTATTTTCATTAGAATCGACTGAGCCGTAGGCACACTTTACTTGACAGTTAAATACTGCGTGCGCTCTACCCTCTATCTCGAAAATAGTTCAAGATATTAAAAAAATGTTCAAACAAAAGTTGTAGAAAATTTTGTCTTCTACAATATAAGTAATAAAGACGAATAGCATAAATCTCATAGGAAGCGAGATACTTGCAATGAATGTGTAAAAAAAAAAACAGATTTTTTGACCTTTGACCTTGGGCTATCTCTCATTTCAAGGTGAAATCCTTAATTTTCCTGGACTGATAATAGTAGCCTATGCTAGCAATGCTAAGCTGTGTCTCAGCACGGCCATGTTGGATCGTGACGTCATGATGTCAGATACCAATATATAAGGAGACAAAATGTTGAGTATAAGTTCTAGAATAAGAATAAAATTTACAGTGCCCTTTTTGCTCCATCGATCAAATCCAAAATTGTTGGTAGATATCTATGGATTGATAAGTTCAATAGAAAAAGTTCAGAGTGAATAGCGAACATTTTGAGAGCCACAGGCCGTATCATAATTACAGCCGTCTCTCTCTAATACAAGACGTGTGGCAACACTGGAGTCGGTCCTATGTTTACGTTTGGCGTGATGTATGATGGATAAATGTGTTCCAATCATAACAAGAAATAATATCAACACTTTATATTTGATCGTCAAATGTACCAGATACAATAAAAACGTGTGGAAAGTGAGAACCTTGTGACGTAACCTAACTTTTAGAAAAAAAACTCAGTGGTAAGTTTTGCTCATTAATTTTAATTCAACCGAATGAATAGATTTTCTTGCCTTCTAGCCTAATATTCAGAGATATGCCTCGGCACTGCTGTGTGTGTGTGTGTGCCACAGTGCAAGAACAAATTACGACTCTACGACTGCAGACAGTGGTGTATTACAACGTTCTGTTTTCCAAAAAACGAAGAAAGACATGCGGCGGAAAGACTGGAGATCTTCTTAAAGTGCCGTGGTTTTTTACAAACATTATTATGACAAAAACAATATATGCGATATTTCTGTACTTCTCTGAAACCTATTGATATCCTTATGTATTAGTGTACTATTATAAACATATTTTCTCCGTTTGATTCTTATTATTTCGAAAGCAATGCACAATAGTGAGTAAAAATCAATACATATGATAGTTTTTTTCAAGCGACAGTGCAACATGAACGTTATAATTGAAACTGTCAAATAAAGTGCCAGTATTGCACACTTTTATAGACATTGGAGTTTGACAACAATTTATTAATTTTTGGAACGTAATTAATATTTGCTAGAAATGAAAATTGCCTACTATTCTCATAAAAACAGACTAAACCGGAAGCGCTCTTCAACTGGAATTAATTTTTTCAGTTGCGACGTTGATCATAAAAACAAAAGTTCAATTCATTCTGATACTAACATCAAAAACCGCATATTGATATCTAAGGTGAATCGCGAGATATTGAGATAGATAGTTCCCACCCCAAAATGGGTACAAACTGACATGTTGCACAATCAGTGCATCAAATTTCAGATATAAATCACGCATAGTCCAGCAGTAATAACTTTTTGTATTTCTATTAAATTTTCATCCTAAACTGGGTATATGAATCAGAAAATTGAATGTTTTGTGCAAATCAACTGACCAGCAGCTTTCACTCAGTACCAGTTTTAAGTTGTACTATTTTATACATTACTTGTGCAAAATGGATCACATACTGGCTCAAATTGATCATAAAAGCAGAAATAATTAATTCTGATCCAACATCGAAAACCGCATATTAATATCTTGTGGAATCGCGAAATGTTGGAATGGATCCGTAGAGACATCTTTGATTGTAAGGGATAAGTAGCCACGTAGGTAAAAATGATCAAAGTATTCGAATGAATGCAAAGAGACATCTTTGGTGACGAATGGTGACTAGAATAGTTCACGTTATTGCCGTCATTACCTGTGAGAAGAAGTTTGAAACCCCCTGATTTTTTGGTTTTTGAAGGCTTAAACTTAGTTTTCCATGAATAAAAACATAATTTAGAGCAGTTTCTATTACCACTTCATATGTACAAATCAAAATTATATTCAATAACTCTCTAGATTCGTGTTTTGCGATTGGAAGTTTCAGACCCGGTTGAAACTTCCATTCGGGTCTAGGACCTCATCCAAAAACACGTCTCGGGCCTCGGAACGCCACGCGGACGAACATATGAATATATATATATATATATATATATATATATATATATATATATATATATATATATATATATATATATATATATATATATATATATATATATATAAATCCTCCTATCAATTTGACGTCCTTACAAAGATGTTCATTTTGGCGTCTACTGAAAGGAACGCGTATACTTGAGATCTGATCGAAGTATATTACATAATTTCTCATGGGCTCTTCAGATTTCACACAGAAATTCCATTTCACGCAATATTCACAGACTTCCTATTTCCTATACAATATGACTTCCTTTCATCATAACATCAATGTGGCGTCAATAATATACGTTACATATTGCGTTTATAGTGGCGTCCTATCTATATATATGCTTTCACTTCATGTTTGAAGTGGCGTCCCCCTTGTTGCCAGATTTAGTTTTCAAAGTCCGATAAGCACGTCTCTTGCGTAAAATGTTCTATCGATGACACATGTGAAGCGATATATCCAAAGGTTTGCGTAGAATTACATTATTCAAGTTTTGAAATGGGTTGATACTCAAGACATCTTCATAGAGTAGTAATATGTCATTGATTGATAGAGAACTCATAGTTAATTGGAAGATTTTGCGAAAACATATGGATTTTTGATCGATAATTGCTATTTTAGAGTTCTGAAGTAAAATGTATTTGCCATGTCCGTGAACTGTTGGTAGACTCCATTAATGGAAGTGTGTGAAGGAAAATTTATCAGGAAGGACTCACAAATGTCATATAAATTGTGATAATAATTGCTCTATGGAAATGTGACAAAATTTTGGACTAAACTTGCATTTTGCTCAAGATTTTTTTATAAATGTGTGATGAGGGTCAGTGTGAATATAAATCTTAATTCTGGGAGCTGGAAACCTCCCCTCATTAGGTTATCATATTGTAAAAAAAGTTCAGAGTATTTTTGCAATATCCTAAGAGCCGTAAGGCACACAAAAAAATCTCATAACTTCTTGGAAGAGTATTGAATTCTACACAATCTTAGTTCAGATACTTTTCACTGAGAAATCATCATGTCTACATCCTCTCTTAATCAACACAAATGCCGGATCTAGACTCATTGAAGCTCATTGGTCGTAATTCAATGAGATCCATGAGCTGGTGACTCAAATGCTTGTGAAATCCCCAAAGTTAAGGCCTCCTTAAGCCAAGGTCCGTGAACTCGTGCCTATCGGGCTTTATGCATAATCTGGCTCTGGTAAGGAATACTTCCTACTCACCTTATCAAATACCCTATACTACTTGGCACATGTTTTAGAGTTCTTCCCTTGGATTCAGTTCTAGCGGATGAAATATTTGTCTACAATTATTATCATATTACCGACTTTCCTCTCAACATTCAAAATATTTAAACTAGTGTTGCTACCCTAATTCAAGTATGCGTTATCAGTTCAATCAATAATCGTCAATTTGAATTATTGAAATGCTGGGAAATCTTCCCTACATAAACTTTTGGTTAGGAATGAAATTTGGATAGTAACAGTAATGGAGTTTCAGGCAACTAAATTAAACTTTATCTGTGCACTGAGTTATTATTTGTTGCTTTCATAAGATGCCTCATCTTGGTACTCTTATGATAAATACCAGTCTATCGAGTAGTCTTCATACATATCCCTATGAATACCTAAGAGAAAACTCACTTCACCATTATGAATCGATCCTGTTACGTGGAAGATACAAAAAAGGAATTAGTGTATTAAGACCATGGAGGTGATCTTTTTTGGTCGAATTTGTGGTTCACGGCCGGAACGCCAGCTGAGACCAGAAGAGAGTATCAGAATATTTAGTTTTTCTAGACGATCATCACGAAAGAATTTAAAATCACTAAATTTTATTCATTCGTTTCTGAAACATTGCTAATGTTTATCTTAGTTTCCATTGAAATTGTCTCATTTTATTGTCTGAAAATGCGTATCTACTTCTCTAATTGCAAGATCTATAGAGATTGACGGAAGGATATGATAAATATTTCGGCAAAAATTGTTTCTAAGACTTCATCAAACTGCCCATAGAGGTGAGTGTGGAGTGTTAATCAAGTAGTTTTCATAGATCAGTCCCAAAGATGTAATATTGGACAGATCAGTCCCAAAATAGTTATTCAATTATTAAGGTTAGTAAGTACAGTTTTCCGATTAAGAATAATTGTTTGGAGGCCGAGCCTTGGCGAGGTTTGCAAATACTGAGCGAAATCGGTCCTGTAATTATTGACAGTGATGCTTAAAAATTTTTTTGCACGATTGGAAGACCTACCCCAAATATGAATCCTAATATTCTCTTTCAAATTGAGTTACCACTCATAGCTCACTCGCTGTCAGCTGTCAAGTTTGACATTTTATTGTGAATATTCAATCATAAATAACGATAAATTAATTAATACTGTTGAAGTCCACAATTTTTAACTTACCGCTTTTGCTCATAGGCGGTAAGTCAGCATAACCATAGTAATCACAGTTTGCCAGTAAAATCAACATACCACCTTGAAGGGAGAGCCGGTAAACATATGAATACGCCCAGCCGTGCAAATAGTGAATGAAATCCTTCAAAGTTGCTGGGAGCATATCGTTTATCAGTATTCATTCTTCTTATCTTATATATCAATCTTGAGGCAAAAAAATCAAGCGTTGAGAATGGATTTTGTTGAACTATGTAGAACTATATTCTCTGATTAGTTTTTCCACAATGCAAATTGGTAAACGTATAATTTTGAAAGTCGGGAGTCTTCCATATCGTATATCCCTAAGAATTTCCTTCGCTGTTCGTACTTGTACAAAGTATAAATAAGTAGTATTGTTGAACCGCCAGAATCATATTTCGAGATTTTGATAGAAATTCTCGTTTTGAGCACCCCTAAATGCATTTTGACTATTTTCGGCTTGACTTCGGTACGTACGTATGAATGTATAAGTATCTATATAGTTGAATTTTGTATTTGAGACTGGTCCAAAGTCTAGTTTTGCAGCCCCTATTATGATTGCAATCGTCTGTACCGCAAATGCACTTTTTTGAATTTCCCTGAGGCATCTTAATGGTTATTTTCTATTTTAATACAAATTGGCTGTGCTGAAATTGCACAGTCTATTCGAGTTTCTTGTATTAATTCAAAACAATCAGGTGTGGAGTATTGAAATTTCGTATCAAACACTTCTATAAAACCTAATTGTACACCTTGCATTATGACTGCAGTCGGATTGAACAGGAGTGCAGTTTACTAAGCACGTTTTTGAATTTTCATATGAATCCAGAACAATCAATCGTAGAATCTTGAAATTTTGTATCCAGAGAAATTGTAGCATTCGAATAATAACTTAATATTTTCAAAACAATCTATTAGCTGGAAGTAAGCTTTGTCTGACAATCTTTCTCAAGTTTTCGCATAAATTCGAGACTTAGGCCGTAGAATGATGAAATTTGGTATTTGAGACTGCTTAAGCGTTCCATGGCCAGTTGCACCGCTGTCACTTGAATTTTAGGTGCCACCTAACTCAACAATATCGTATCAAAATTTGAAAATTGGATGTGGCATGAACATTGCTGTCCTTATTTCGATTCGACATTTTTTGTATAAGTGAAGTTTGAAATTTGAGTTAGAGCGGTACAACTGACCATTAATGAACTGTAGCATCTGAATGATTGAATTATCATCTCAAATTTTGGTTGGAGTCGATCTTGCCTAGAGTCAATATTAGTATCAACTGTTAATTATTGAGTCAAAAGATGTACAAATAAGGCATGTGGTGTTCACATTAGATTTTTTTCATGTTTTCGAGCAAAACGGTGATATATCTTTCATCAAAGATTAAATATGGGATGCAAAATTGTTCAAAATGCTACCAGCATAATTTTGCCACCACATAATATTATTGTCTATTCTTCTCCTTTCCCTTCCAAACGGAGCAGGGGGTAGCACCTTGGTTTTTTCCTAAGGCATTTGACCTTCACTATCAATTGGTACTAGTTTCAATCATAAGATCTAAGAGAGAAGTTGATCCTAACAAAAATGAAAAATAGTAATCTTTTTCCGACACTTGAAGTAGGATTCTAGATTTATAAAGTCTGTCACCTCATTGACCACAATATTCTCGATTGATTCATAACATACAATTTGACCATAAGTTCGATCAGGGAGCTTGAGGTGCGGCCGGCTCCCCGACTTCAAGAAATGTTTTCACACAGTTGCGACAACAGAGTCAATGTTCATCTATCCACAAACTGAATGAGAGAAGCGATGATATGATAACTCGCACAAATTGGAATATAAGATAGTATCTATGTATGTTATATGGAATCAGTTTGAGCATATCATTTCCAAACTACAGTTATTGTTGAATACATTCAATATATAGCCCTTTGCAAAAACCGGGCACTTGAATAGTTAAAGCTCTCATTTGAGAAAAATTCAACTTGAACCTTGAACCAAATTGTGGCTTTTCACAGTAACCCAAATTATCTTCTGGTGTACTCTGTTACCGACAGATTCAAGAAAAATAAAGCAACATTTTCGTTTCTTACACAAAATTTTCCTAGTCTTATGTTGCCAGTGAATTCTAAATTGAACAAAAATAAAAACTCGAATAATGTTTCCGCCAAGTCCCAACTTATATGTATGTTGTATACCAACTCTTTACATTTTTCAGCCATGATGAATGTGATATCCTGTAATAGATTATATTATTAGGAGCAAAAATTAGTTTTCATTCCCTTGTATATCACAAACTTATATTAATCTTATAATGTATTACAGGAGATATGTAATGATGATAATTCATCCATCCATTCTAACTTTCTTTCGATCACACTAAGAGTGCAACTTTGTGACCATCAGGGACTTCAAAAACATGAATAATTTGAGATTCATCAATTTGGTCCTAGTGAAAGCAATGATGAACTTGCAACAAAAATGTTCCACTTGCTTTGTACAAACGATATAATTTGTTTTTCTACAACAATTATAAGACCACATCACGGATGAAATAGCGAGCTCTCACATTCTATAGTGATCCTATAGTTGGGGAGCCGACTGCACCTTATGTTCCCTAATGGAACTTACAGTCAAATTTTACATAAATCAATTGAAAATTTAGTGGTCAATTGGGTGACAGACTTTTTAAATCTGGAATCTTGTCCTAAGCGTCAGAAAAAGGCTATTTACGGTCAATTGTCGTCAGAGTCAACTTCTCTGATAGAACTTATAATTAAAACTGGTACTTGTTAGTAGCAAAGGTCGGATACTCCAAAAAAAACCAAGATATCACCCTCTGCCCTGTCGTTTAGAACTTCCCTTATGATTGTTGTACTTTTTCCTCTGTTTTGAATAGAACAGAGGTACTATCCTGATTTTGTCCTAAAGTACTTGACCTCTGCAATCGATTGATACTAGTTTCAGATTAACCACGAACTTATTGACCGGATACTAGATCCTGGATTTATAAAGGTGACATCCTAATGACTACTATATCTTCGATCAATTCATATACAATTCGGCCCTAAATCTGACTAGAAACGTTAAGGTGCGGTCGGCTTTTGAACTATTAGAAAGAGGTACATGAATTTGCTCACTTTCTCCTCATACTTGAGTCAGTACTCAACTGTTTTTTCCTAATATTTGAAATTGACTGCTCAAATTTTAAGTTGATAAAGAATTATTTCTAAGCAAGAATAATTTCCGACATCAAGTAACTGTACTATAATACTTCAGTCTGCAATAAAATATTGGTAGAAATATTATGTTATGACATACATAAAAAATGCAATTCCAAATTCAAGCCATACTCCCAACAAATTCCATGTCAGAAGCACAAGCATCTGTTTCATTATCGATCGATGTTCTGCGACAGTGTTGTCAAGTTTCTGGACGCCAGTATGATAGCGAAATATATGAAGTGGGAATATACACGTATATTTTTGACGCCACTAAAAATTGGAGCGGAATTTTTCGGAACTAAAAATATACGGAAATTTACATTTCCCTATCATTTTGGCGTCAAAATGAAATTTTGAATTTAGCCTCTAGAGGTCGGGAACAAGCCAGGAAAAAATTTTGAAGCAATTCTAAAGTGGCGTCCGATATACGGACTCCAATTTACAATGGACGCCAGATTAAATGCAAACGCGCAATATTAGGACGTCAAAATGATATGAGGATTTATATATATATATATATATATATATATATATATATATATATATATATATATATATATATATATATATATATATATATAAATCCTCCTATCAATTTGACGTCCTTACAAAGATGTTCATTTTGGCGTCTACTGAAAGGAACGCGTATACTTGAGATCTGATCGAAGTATATTACATAATTTCTCATGGGCTCTTCAGATTTCATACAGAAATTCCATTTCACGCAATATTCACAGAGTTCCCATTTCCTATACAATATGACTTCCTTTCATCATAACATCAATGTGGCGTCAATAATATACGTTACATATTGCGTTTATAGTGGCGTCCTATCTGTATATATGCTTTCACTTCATGTTTGAAGTGGCGTCCCCCTTGTTGCCAGATTTAGTTTTTAAAGTCCGATAAGCACGTCTCTTGCGTAAAATGTTCTATCGATGACACATGTGAAGCGATATATTCAAAGGTTTGCGTAGAATTACATTATTCAAGTTTTGAAATGGGTTGATACTCAAGACATCTTCATAGAGTAGTAATATGTCATTGATTGATAGAAAACTCATAGTTAATTGGAAGATTTTGCGAAAAAATATGGATTTTTGATCGATAATTGCTATTTTAGAGTTCTGAAGTAAAATGTATTTGCCATGTCCGTGAACTGTTGGTAGACTCCATGAATGGAAGTATGTGGAGGAAAATTTATCAGGAAGGACTTACAAATGTCATATAAATTGTGATAATAATTGCTCTATGGAAATGTGACAAAATTTTGGACTAAACTTGCATTTTGCTCAAGATTTTTTTATAAATGTGTGATGAGGGTCAGTGTGAATATAAATCTTAATTCTGGGAGCTGGAAACCTCCCCTCATTAGGTTATCATATTGTAAAAAAAGTACAGAGTATTTTTGCAATATCCTAAGAGCCGAAAGGCACACAAAAAAATCTCATAACTTCTTGGAAGAGTATTGAATTCTACACAATCTTAGTTCAGATACTTTTCACTGAGAAACTATCATGTCTACATCCTCTCTTAATCAACACAAATGCCGGATCTAGACTCATTGAAGCTCATTGGTCGTAATTCAATGAGATCCATGAGCTGGTGACTCAAATGCTTGTGAAATCCCTAAAGTTAAGGCCTCCTTAAGCCATGGTCCGTGAACTCGTGCCTATCGGGCTTTATGCATAATCTGGCTCTGGTAAGGAATACTTCCTACTCACCTTATCAAATACCCTATACTACTTGGCACATGTCTTAGAGTTCTTCCCTTGGATTCAGCTCTAGCGGATGAAATATTTGTCTACAATTATTATCATATTACCGACTTTCCTCTCAACATTCAAAATATTTAAACTAGTGTTGCCACCCTAATTCAAGTATGCGTTATCAGTTCAAACAATAATCGTCAATTTGAATTATTGAAATGCTGGAAAATCTTCCCTACATAAACTTTTGGTTAGGAATGAAATTTGGATAGTAACAGTAATGGAGTTTCAGGCAACTAAATTAAACTTTATCTGTGCACTGAGTTATTATTTGTTGCTTTCATAAGATGCCTCATCTTGGTACTCTTATGATGAATACCAGTCTATCGAGTAGTCTTCATACATATCCCTATGAATACCTAAGAGAAAACTCACTTCACCATTATGAATCGATCCTGTTACGTGGAAGATACAAAAAAGGAATTAGTGTATTAAGACCATGGAGGTGATCTTTTTTGGTCGAATTTGTGGTTCACGGCCGGAACGCCAGCTGAGACCAGAAGAGAGTATCAGAATATTTCGCTTTTTTAGGCGATCATCATGAAAGAATTTAAAATCACTAAATTTTATTCATTCGTTTCTGAAACATTGCTAATGTTTATCTTAGTTTCCATTGAAATTGTCTTATTTTATTGTCTGAAAATGCGTATCTACTTCTCTAATTGCAAGATCTATAGAGATTGACGGAAGGATATGATAAATATTTCGGCAAAAATTGTTTCTAAGACTTCATCAAACTGCCCATAGAGGTGAGTGTGGAGTGTTAATCAAGTAGTTTTCATAGATCAGTCCCAAAGAAGTAATATTGGACAGATCAGTCCCAAAATAGTTAATCAATTATTAAGGTTAGTAAGTAAGTTTTCCGATTGAGAATAATTGTTTGGAGGCCGAGCCTTGGCGAGGTTTGCAAATACTGAGCGAAATCGGTCCTGTAATTATTGACAGTGATGCTTAAAAAATTTTTTGCACGATTGGAAGACCTACCCCAAATATGAATCCTGATATTCTCTTTCAAATTGAGTTACCACTCATAGCTCACTCGCTGTCAGTTGTC
The DNA here is from genome assembly GCA_963989225.1 of Dromius quadrimaculatus. Lineage (NCBI taxonomy): Eukaryota > Metazoa > Arthropoda > Insecta > Coleoptera > Carabidae > Dromius > Dromius quadrimaculatus. The sequence continues at coordinate 37,505 of CAXDIG010000004.1, forward strand.
AAGTTTGACATTTTATTGTGAATATTCAATCATAAATAACGATAAATAAATTAATACTTTCTGTGGAAGTCCACAATTTTTAACTTACCGCTTTTGCTCATAGGCGGTAAGTCAGCATAACCATAGTAATCACAGTTTGCCGGTAAAATCAACATACCACCTTGAAAGGAGAGCCGGTTAACATATGAATACGCCCAGCCGTGCAAATAGTGAATGAAATCCTTCAAAGTTGCTGGGAGCATATCGTTTATCAGTATTCATTCTTCTTATCTTATATATCAATCTTAAGGCAAAAAGTTCAAGCGTTGAGAATGGATTTTGTTGAACTATGTACAACTACATTCTCTGATTAGTTTTTCCACAATGCAAATTGGTAAACGTATAATTTTGAAAGTCGGGAGTCTTCCATATCGTATATCCCTAAGAATTTCCTTCGCTGTTCGTGTTGCAATATGATGCACAAAGTCAGATACTACTTATAATATGAAATAATGAACATGCAATAAGTATCGAAGTAATCCAAGTGAATTTCTTTTAACTCACTTGTACAAAGTATAAATAAGTAGTATTGTTGAACCGCCAGAATCATATTTCGAGATTTTGATAGAAATTCTCGTTTTGAGCACCCCTAAATGCATTTTGACTATTTTCGGCTTGACTTCGGTACGTACGTATGAATGTATAAGTATCTATATAGTTGAATTTTGTATTTGAGACTGGTCCAAAGTCTAGTTTTGCAGCCCCTATTATGATTGCAATCGTCTGTACCGCAAATGCACTTTTTTTGAATTTCCCTGAGGCATCTTAATGGTTATTTTCTATTTTAATACTAATTGGCTGTGCTGAAATTGCACAGTCTATTCAAGTTTCTTGTATTAATTCAAAACAATCAGGTGTGGAGTATTGAAATTTCGTATCAAACACTTCTATAAAACCTAATTGTACACCTTGCATTATGACTGCAGTCGGATTAAACAGGAGTGCAGTTTACTAAGCACGTTTTCGAATTTTCATATGAATCCAGAACAATCAACCGTAGAATCTTGAAATTTTGTATCTAGAGAAATTGTAGCATTCGAATAATAACTTAATATTTTCAAAACAATCTATTAGCTGGAAGTAAGCTTTGTCTGACAATCTTTCTCAAGTTTTCGCATGAATTCGAGACTTAGGCCGTAGAATGATGAAATTTGGTATTTGAGACTGCTTAAGCGTTCCTCGGCCAGTTGCACCGCTGTCACTTAAATTTTAGGTGCCACCTAACTCAACAATATCGTATCAAAATTTGAAAATTGGATGTGCCATGAACATTGCTGTCCTTATTTCGATTCGACATTTTTTGTATAAGTGAAGTTTGAAATTTGAGTTAGAGCGGTACAACTGACCATTAATGAACTGTAGCATCTGAATGATTGAATTATCATCTCAAATTTTGGTTGGAGTCGATCTTGCCTAGAGTCAATATTAGTATCAACTGTTAATTATTGAGTCAAAAGATGTACAAGTAAGACATGTGGTGTTCACATTAGATTTTTTTCATGTTTTCGAGCAAAACGGTGATATATCTTTCATCAAAGATTAAATATGGGATGCAAAATTGTTCAAAATGCTACCAGCATAATTTTGCCACCACATAATATTATCCTTGTCTATTCTTCTCCTTTCCCTTCCGAACGGAGCAGGGGGTAGCACCTTGGTTTTTTCCTAAGGCATTTGACCTTCACTATCAATTGGTACTAGTTTCAATCATAAGATCTAACAGAGAAGTTGATCCTAACAAAAATGAGAAATAGTAATCTTTTTCCGACACTTGAAGTAGGATTCTAGATTTATAAAGTCTGTCACCTCATTGACCACAATATTCTCGATTGATTCATATCATACAATTTGACCATAAGTTCGATCAGGGAGCTTGAGGTGCGGCCGGCTCCCCGACTTCAAGAAATGTTTTCACACAGTTGCGACAACAGAGTCAATGGTCATCTATCCACAAATTGAATAAGAGAAGTGATGATATGATAGCTCGCACAAATTGAAATATGAGATAGAATGGATGTATGTTATATGGAATCAGTTTGAGCATATCATTTACAAACTACAGTTATTGTTGAATACATTCAATATATAGCCCTTTGCAAAAACCGGGCACTCGAATAGTTAAAGCTCTCATTTGAAAAAAAATTCAACTTGTACCTTGAACCAAATTGTGGCTTTTCACAGTAACTCAAATTATCTTCTGGTGTACTCTGTTACCGACAGATTCAAGAAAAATTAAGCAACATTTCCGTTTCTCACACAAAATTGTTTCGGTTTTATGTTGCCAGTGAATTCTAAATTGAACAAAAAGAAAAACTCAAATAATGTTTTCGCCAAGTCCCAACTTATATGTATGTTGTATACCAACTCTTTACATTTTTCAGCCATAATGGATGTGATATCCTGTAATAGATCATATCATTAGAAGCAAAAATTAGTTTTCAATCCCTTGTATATCACAAGCTTATATTAATCTTATAATGTATTACAGGAGATATGTAATAATGATAATTCATCGATCCATTCTAACTTTCTTTGGATCACACTGAGAGTGCAACTTTGTGACCATCAGGGACTTCAAAAACATGAATAATTTGAGATTCATCAATTTGGTCCTAGTAACAGCAATGATGAACTTGCAACAAAAATGTTCCACTTGCTTTGTACAAACGATATAATTTGTTTTTCTACAACAATTTTAAGACCACATCATGGATGAAATAGCGAGTTCTGTTCTTACATTCTATAGTGATCCTATAGTTGAGGAGCCGACCGCACCTTACGTTCCCTAATCGAACTTACGGTCAAATTTTATATGAATCATTAAAAAATATTGTGGTCAATTGGATGACAGACTTTTTAGATCTGGAATCTTGTCCTAAGCGTCAGAAAAAGGCTACTTCCGGTCAATTTTCGTCAGAGTCAACTTCTCTGATAGAACTTATAATTGAAACTGGTACTTGTAAGTAGCGAAGGTCGGATACTCCGAGAAAAAACCAAGGTATCACCCTCTGCCCTGTCGTTTAGAGCTTCCCTTATGATTGTTGTGCTTTTTCCTCTGTTTTGAATAGAACAGAGGTAGTATCCTGGTTTTGTCCTAAAGTACTTGACCTCTGCAATCGATTGATACTAGTTTCAGATTAACCACGAACTTATTGACCGGATATGGCCTTTTTTCGATCCTTAGGACTAGATCCAGGATTTATAAAGGTGACATCCTAATGACTACTATATCTTCGATCAATTCATATACAATTCGGCCGTAAATCTGACTAGGAACGTTAAGGTGCGGTCGGCTCTTGAATTATTAGAAAAAGGTACATGAACTTGCTCACTTACTCCTCATACTTGAGTCAGTACTCAACTGTTTTTTCCTAATATTTCAAATTGACTGCTCAAATTTTAAGTTGATAAAGAATTACTTCTAAGCAAGAATAATTTCTGACATCAAGTAACTGTACTATAATACTTCAGTCTGTAATAAAATATTGGTAGAAATATTATGTTATGACATACATTAGAAATGCAATTCCAAATTCAAGCTATACTCCCAACAAATTCCATGTCAGAAGCGCAAACATCTGTTTCATTATCGATCGATGTTCTGCGACAGTGTTGTCAAGTTTCTGGATGCCAGTATGATGGCGAAATATATGAAGTGGGAATATACACGTATATTTTTGACGCCACTGAAAATTGGAGCGGAATTTTTCGGAACTAAAAATATACGAAAATTTTCATTTCCCTATCATTTTGGCGTCAAAATGAATTTTTGAATTTAGTCTCTAGAGGTCGAGAACAAGCCAGGAAAAATTTTTGAAGCAATTCTAAAGTGGCGTCCGATATATGGACTCCAATTTACAATGGACGCCAGATTGAATGCAAACGCGCAATATTAGGACGCCAAAATGATATGAGGATATATATATATATATATATATATATATATATATATATATATATATATATATATATATATATATATATATGTATCCTCATATCATTTTGGCGTCCTTATATTGCGCGTTTGCATTTAATCTGGCGTCCATTGTAAATTGGAGTCCGTATATCGGACGCCACTTTAGAATCACTTCAGAATTTTTTTCTGGCTTGTTCCCGACCTCTAGAGGCTAAATTCAAAATTTCATTTTGACGCCAAAATGATAGGGAAATGGAAATTTTCGTATATTTTTAGTTCCAAAAAATTCCGCTCCAATTTTTAGTGGCGTCAAAAATATACGTGTATATTCCGACTTCATATATTCCGCCATCATACTGGCGTCCAGAAACTTGACAACACTGTCACAGAACATGACCTCATAGAGTGAAGCGATCGATAATGGAACAGATGTTGCGCTTTTGACATGGAATTTGTTGGGACTATGGCTTGAATTTGGATTTGTATTTCTTATGTATGTCATAACATAATATTTCTACCAATATTTTACTGCAGACCAAAGTATTATAGTACAGTTATTTGATGTCAGGAAGTATTCTTGCTTGGAAGTAATTCTACATCAACTTAAAATTTAAGGAGTCAATTTCAAATATAAGTAAAAACTGTTAAATACTGACTCCAGTATGAGGAGTTAGTGAGCAAATTCATGTACCTCTTTCTTATCTCACAACGAAAATTATCTAAGAAAGATCTTGAAATGACTTTCGATCAGTATTTTACATTTTCTCCTCATGTTTCAGATATTGTAAGTACGTCATACAGACTATCTGGATTTGTTTTGAGAATAACCTATGAATTCAGAAATATCTCAAGCCTAAAAACTTTATTCAACATGCTAGTTCGTAGCAAGCATGAATACGGCTCATTAATTTGGTCTCCACACTATAATAATCAAGTTTTTCTAATAGAAAATGTTCAGAAAAAGTTTTACGAACATTGTTTCTTCCGTACAAATAAGTTTGGCCGGACTGTAATCATGATACTCTGCCCAACTTATTTAATACTAGCTCACTGGAAATTCGACAGATCAAACAACAATTGATATTCATTTACAAGGTGGTGAATAATTCCGTTGATTCGCCTGATATTTTGGCTGAATTAAATTTTTTCGTTCTACCCTGTAATACATGGATATTCAATACATTTAAATGTGATTTTGCTAGAACAAATTATCATTTGAATTCGCCTATGATTTTTTTGTGTAATACTATCAACATTTATTGTTCTGATATTGATTTAGCTGATAGTCTGTCAAAATTTAAATTTGATGTGAATAATTTACTGTAGTAATTTGTAGTAGTAGATCAGTGATACGTGACTAAATGACTGTTTTTATTAGGGTATGCATTCAACATATATGTATATATTATTACTTTTTTCTTTTTATCTTTATTTCTTGTACTTCTGTACCAAAAGTAGAGTCTACTAATTGTAGCAATGACATTGAGATTATCAACTCTGTTTTATTCGAATTATTTTGTAATTGGGGTTCTCCCTGTTGGATAATTATGGTGAATAAATAAATAAATAGAAATGAATAGATGAATAAAAGTTCAAGAGCCGACCGCACGTTATCGTTCCTGATTGGATTTAGAGCTGAATTGTATATGAACTGATCGGAGATATAGTGATCATTGGGATATCACACTTTATGAATCTAGGATCCTGTTCTAAGTATCGAAAAAAGGCCATATCTAGTCAATCTGTTCGAGGTTAACTTGAAACTAGTATCAATCAATTGCCGAGATCAAGTACCTACTCTAGGACAAAACCAGGATACTACCTCCGTTCTATCCAAAACAGAGAAAAAACACAACAATCAAAAAGAAAGTTCAAAGAGACAGAACAGAGGGTGGTACCTTGATTTTTTGTCGGAGTATCCGACTTTCGCTACTAATAAGTACCAGTTTTAATAATAAGTTCTATCAGAGAAGATGACTCTGATGAAAATTGATCGGCAGTAGCCTTTTTTTGACGCTTAGGGCAAGATTCCAGATTTAAAAAGCCTGGCACCTAATTGACCACTATATTTTTGATTGATTCATATAAAATTTGACCATAAGTCCGATCAGGGAACATAAGATGCGGTCGGTTTCCCAACTATAGGATCACTTATTACAAGTTCTAGAAAAATGTGAGAATTCGCTATTTCATCCGTGATGTGGTCTTATTATTGTTGTAGAAAAACAAATTATATCGTTTGCACAGAGCAAGTGGAACATTTTTGTTGCAAATTCATTATTGCTTTTAATGGGACTAAATTGATGAATCTCAAATTATTCATGTTTTTGAGGTCCCTGTTGCACTCGCAGTATGACCAAAAAAAAAGTAGAATGAGTGGATGAATTATTATGATAACATATCTCCTGTTTGAGTTATTGTGATAAGCCACAATTTAGTTTAAGGTACAAATTGAATTTTTTTTTTGAATGAGAGCTTCATCTATTTGGTTGCCTGGGTTTTGCAAAGGGCTATAAATATTGAATGCATTAAACAATAAATGTATCTCGGAAATGATACGCTCAAACCGATTTCTATTCCATGGACTATTTTTATCATTCTTTGTATAAATTAATCCTTTTCTACTAACAAACTTTTACAAAAATATCATTTTTTTGAGAGATTTGCATGTAACTATTGAAAAATCAGTGTTTGGACTGGAAGAGAATATCTAACAACATTGACACAAAAACATACTGATAAAATATTTATTCAATAAAAATCACATGACATATGCAGAACGATTTTAATACCCCTAGAATTCATTGACAATTATGCAAAATACGAGCAATCATAGTTTTCATGTGAATGTTTATACTGAATGATTCACGTGCATTAAACACTAAGCGTAAATGTTATTAACTGCTCCTGGACCTAGAATGATTTCTTCAAAAGCTGATCAAGGGGATATCGTCATCTTCTAATTCTGATTATAATTGGATAGAGTGTATATGAAACATACATCAATTCTATCTGTTATTTCAATTTGTGCGAATTATCATATCGTCGCTTTTCTTATTCAGTTTGTGGATAGATGAACATTGACTCTGTTCTCGCGACTGTGTGAGAAAATTTCTTGTAGTCGGAGAGTCGGTCGCACCTTATGTTCCCTAATGAAACTCATGGCCAAATTATATATGAATCAATCGGAAATTTAGTGGTCAATGAGGTGACAGACTTTATAAATCTAGGATTTTGCCTCAAGTGTCAAAAAAAGGCTGCAATTGTTCATTTTTGTTGGGGTCATTTTCCCTGATAGATCTTATGATTGAAACTAGTACCAATCGATAGTGAAGGTCAAATACTTCAGCGAAAAATAAAGGTGCCACCCCCTGCTCCGTTGGGAAGGGGAAGGAGAAGAATAGACAAGGATAATATAGGTGGAGGCAACATTAGGCTGGTAGCATTTTGAACAATTTTGCATTCTATAATTGATCTTTGATATAAAATTCGACACCGTTTTGCTCAAAAACATGGAAAAAAATCTGATGTGGACACCACATGTCTTACTTGTACATCTTTTGACTCAATAATTAACAGTTGACACTGATATTGACACTAGGCAAAATCGATTCCAACTAAAGTTTGAGATGATAATTCAACCATTTAGATGCTACAATTCATTAATGGTCTGTTGCACCGCTGTAGCTCAAATTGTAATCTTCACTTATACAAAGAATGTCGAATCAAAATGAGGACAGCAATGTTCATGTCACATTCAATTTTCAAATTTTGATACTATATTGTTAAGTTAGGTAACACCTAAAAATTTAAGGGACAGTGGTGCAACTGGCCATGAAACGCTTTAGCAGTCTCAAATACCAAATTTCGTCATTCCACGGCCAAAATCTCGAATTTATGCGAAAAATTATGTAAGATTATCAGATAAAGCCTATTGCAAGCTCAATAGATTGTTATGAAGATATTAAGTTATCGTTCGAATGCTACAATTTCTATAAATACGGAATTTCAAGATTTTACAGCTGATTGTTCTGGATTTATGCGAAAAATTCGAAATCGTGCTCAGTAAACTGCACTCCTGGTTGATCTGACTGCAATCATAATGCAAGGTGTACAATAAGGTTTTATAGAAGTGTTTGATACGAAATTTCAATACTCCACGGCTGATTGTTCTGAATTAATGCAAAAAACTCGAATAGACTGTGCACTTCCAGCACAGCCAATTAGTATTAAAATAGAAAATAACTATTATGATGCCACAGGGATCCGAAATACTGAATTTCAACATTTTGAATTCATGTGAAAAATTCGGAAAAAGTTCCAGGTACAGTGCATTTCTGGTACAGACGATTGCAGCCATAATGGGGGCTGCAAAACTATACATACAAACATTCATACGTACGTACCGACGTCAAGTCGAAAATAATCAAAATTAATTTGGGGATGCTCAAAACAAGTATTTTCATCAGAATCTCGAAATGTGATTTTGGCGGTTCAACAATACTCTACTCATTTGTACTTTGTACAAGTTAGTTGGAAGAGACTCACCTGGATTACTTCGATAAATCTACAAAACCATACTTATTAAATGTTTTTTATTTCATATTGTAAGTAGTATTTGACTTTGTGCCCCATATTGTAACGCAAACAGCAGAGGAGATTCTTAGAGATATACGATATGGAAAGACTCCTGACTTTCAAAATTATACGCTTACCAATTTGCATTGTGGAAAAACTCATCAGAGGATGTAGTTGTACACAGTTCAACAAGTTCCATTCTCAACGATTAAGCTTTTGGCCTCTAGATTGATATACAAGATATGAAGAGTGAATACTGATAAACGCCATATTCCCAGCAACTTTGAATAATAGGAATGATCGAAAGGTATCGTATTTGGACAATTTTTGCTCGTAGATTAATTTTGTGCCCACATAATTGTTGTATTAATCATCTGTCACAGTTCTGTTCAGAAGTTTATGTGCTAAGTGCTGAAAATGAATTTTTTAGGCGATTATAATAGAAAAGATATTTCTATGGCCCTTCTTGCGGCCATGAAGTTTTACTTACTTGTACACATCTACCTAAATTTACTTTTTGGCATTAATCTGTCAAATATTACTTTTTTGGGACTGATCTGTGGAAACTACTTGAATAACACTTCACACCTACCTCTATGGGCAGCTGGATGAAGTCTGAAGAAACAATTTCCGCCGAAATACATATTATATCCTTCCGTCAATCTCTATAGTTCTTGCAATTGGAGAAATAGATACGAACTTTTAGACAATTAAATAAGACAATATCAATGACAACTGAGATTCACATTTGCAATGTTTCAGAAATGAATGTATAAAATTTAGTGATTTTGAATTCTTTCTTGATGATCGCCTGAAAAAGCGTAATATTCTAATATTCTTTTTTGGTCTCTGCTGGCGCTTCGGCCGTAAACCCCAAAATCGACTAAAAAAGATCATCTTAACGGCCTTGATACACTAATTCCTATTTTGTATCTTCTATATAATTCCTATTTTGTATCTTCTATCTAATAGGACCGATTCATAATGGTGAAGTAAGTTTTCTCTCAGGTATACATGAGGAGTTGTATGAAAACTACTTGATAGACTGTTATTCATTATTGAAGAGCTATTTTTGATCGGTTGAACTATAATCCTTTTTTACCTCATAGATATAGCACAGATAATCTGCCCATATTATAATAACCCTTTCATGCATACTTATATACAAAAATAGAGAATGGAATAGTTATTCTACCACACTGTGCATATAAAATAGCCTACATATGAAAATTTAAAGTCGCAGCATATTACTCTTGTCTTGAACCAGATTATCGTGGAAAGTCAAAACAGACTACTATGAATTCCACTAATAGATTTTAGATATAAGAACTTGTAGAAGCAACAAATAATAAATCAGTACACAGATAAAGTTTTATTCAGTTGCCTGAGACTCCATTACTGTTGCTATCCGAATCTAATTCCTAACCAAATGTTTCTGTATTGAAAATTTCCTAGCATTTAGATAAATTAAATTGACGATTATTGACTCAACTGATATCGTATACTTGAATTAGGGTAGTAACACTAGTTTGAATATTGGGAATGTTGAGAGGAAAGTCAGTAATATGATAATAATTGTAGACAAATATTTTATCCGCTAGAGCTGAATCCAAGGATAGTAGTATGAGGTATTTGATAAGGTGAGTAGGAAGTATCTCTTTTAGACATGAAGCCCAATAGGCACGTGTCCACAGACCTTGGCTTCAGGAGGCCTTAACTTTGAGGATTTCACAAGCATTTGATTCACTAGCCCATGGATCTCATTAAATTACGACCTATAAGCTTCAATGAGTCTTGATCTGGCATTTGTGCTGATTAAGGGAGGATGTAGACATAATAATTTCACGGCGAAAAGTATTTGAACTAAGATTGTGAACAATTCAATAATCTTTCAAGAAGCTATGAGTTCTTTTTGTGAGACTCACGGCTCTCAAGATCTTGCAAAAATACTGTCTGTACTCCTATTTCCAATATGGTGGCCTGATGAGCTCCCAGAATCAAGATTTATACTCACACTGACCTCCATTACACATTTATAGAAAAATCTTGAGCAAATGCAAGTTCAGGCCAAAATTTTGTTACGTTTCAATAGAACAATTATTATCACAATTCATATGACATCCGTAAGTTTTCCCTGAAAATCATCCTTCACATACTTCTATTTATATCTACCAACAGTTCACTGACATGGCAAATACATTTTACTTCAGAACTCAAAAATACCAATTATCAATCAAAAATCCATATTTTCCCGCGGAATCTTTCAATTCACTATTAGTTCTCTGTGAATCGATGACATATTACTACTCTATGGAGATGTCTTGAGTATCAACACATTTCAAAACTTGAATAATGTAATTCTACGCAAACCTTTGAATATACCGCTTCACATGTGTCATCGATGGAACGTTCTACGCGAAAGAGGTGCTCATCGACCTGTAGAAACTAAATCTGGCAACAAGGGGGACGCCACATTAAACATGAAGTGAAAGCATATATATAGATAGGACGCCACTATAAATACAATATGTAACGTATATTATTGACGCCACATTGATGTTATGATGAAAGGAGGTCATATTGTATAGGAAATGGGAATTCTGTGAATATTGCGTAAAATTGAATGTCTGTGTGAAATCCGAAGGGCCCATGAAAAATTATGTGGTATACTTTGATCAGATCTCAACTATACGCGTTCCTTTCAATAGACGCCAAAATGAACATTTTTGTAAGGACGTCAAATTGATAGGGTGATTTATATATATATATATATATATATATATAAATCCTCATATCATTTTGGCGTCCTTATATTGCGCGTTTGCATTTAATCTGGCGTCCATTGTAAATTGGAGTCCGTATATCGGACGCCACTTTAGAATCGCTTCAAAATTTTTTTCTGGCTTGTTCCCGACCTCTAGAGGCTAAATTCAAAATTTCATTTTGACGCCAAAATGATAGGGAAATGGAAATTTTCGTATATTTTTAGTTCCGAAAAAATCCGCTCCAATTTTTAGTGGCGTCAAAAATATACGTGTATATTCCCACTTCATATATTCCGCTATCATACTGGCGTCCAGAAACTTGACAACACTGTCGCAGAGCATGACCTCATAGCTGAGTGAAGCGATCGATAATGAAACAGATGTTGCGCTTTTGACATGGAATTTGTTGGGACTATGGCTTGAATTTGGATTTGCATTTCTTATGTATGTCATTACATAATATTTCTACCAATTTTCTATTGCAGAACAAAGTACAGTTATTTGATGTCAGGAAGTATTCTTGCTTGGAAGTAATTCTACATCAACTTAAAATTTAAGGGGTCAATTTCAAATATAAGTAAAAAACAGTTAAGTACTGACTCAAGTATAAGGAGTTAGTGAGCAAATTTATGTACCTCTTTCTAATCTTACAACGAAAATTATCTAAAAAAGATCTTGGAATAACTTTCGATCAGTATTTTACATTTTCTCCTCATATTTCAGATATTGTAAGTACGTCATACAGACTATCTGGATTTGTTTTGAGAATAACCTATGAATTCAGAAATATCTCAAGCCTAAAAACTTTATTCAACATGCTAGTTCGTAGCAAGCTTGAATACAGCTCATTCATTTGGTCTCCACACTATAATAATCAAGTTTTTCTAATAGAAAATGTTCAGAAAAAGTTTTACGAACATTGTTTCTTCCGTACAAATAAGGTTTGGCCGGACTGTAATTATGATACTCTGCTCAACTTATTTAATACTAGTTCACTGGAAATTCGACAGATCAAACAACAATTGATATTCATTTACAAGGTGGTGAATAATTTCGTTGATTCGCCTGATATTTTGGCTGAATTAAATTTTTTCGTACTACCCTGTAATACAAGGATATTCAATACATTTAAATGTGATTTTGCTGAAACAAATTATCATTTGAATTCGCCTATAATTTCTTTGTGTGATACTTTCAACATTTATTGTTCTGATATTGATTTAGCTGATAATCTGTCAAAATTTAAATTTGATGTGAATAATTTACTGTAGTAATTTGTAGAAGTAGATCATTGATACGTGACTGAATAACTGTTCTTATTAGGGTATGCATTCAACATATATGTATTTATTTTTTTTTTTTTCTTTTTATCTTTATTTCTTGTACTTCTGTACCAAAAGTAGAGTCTACTAATTGTAGCAATGACATTGAGATTATCAACTCTGTTTCATTCGAATTATTCTTCAATTGAGGTTCTCCCTGTTGGATAATTATTGTAAATAAATAAATAAATAAAAATGAATAAATGAATAATAGTTCAAGAGCCGACCGCACCTTATCGTTCCTGATTGGATTTGGAGCTGGATTGTATATGAATTGATCGGAGATATAGTAATCATTGGGATATCACACTTTATAAATCTAGGATCCTGTTCTAAGTATCGAAAAAAGGTCATATCTAGTCAATATGTTCGAGGTTACCTTGAAACTAGTATCAATCAATTGCCGAGATCAAGTACCTACTTCAAGACAAAACCAGGATACTACCTCCGTTCTATCCAAAACAAAGAAAAAACGCAACAATCAGAAAGAAATTTCAAAGCGATAGAACAGAGGGTGGTACCTTGACTTTTTCTCGGAGTATCCGACTTTTGCTACTAATAAGTACCAGTTTTAATAATAAGTTCTATCAGAGAAGATGACTCTGACGAAAATTGATCGGAAGTAGCCTTTTTTTGACGCTTGACGGCAAGATTCCATATTTAAAAAGCCTGGCACCTAATTGACCACTATATTTTTGATTGATTCATATAAAATTTGACCGTAAGTCCGATCAGGGATCATAAGATGCGGTCGGTTCCCCAACTATAGGATCACTTATTACAAGTTTTAGAAAAATGTGAGAATTCGCTATTTCATCCGTGATGTGGTCTTATAATTGTTGTAGAAAAACAAATTATATCGTTTGCACAGAGCAAGTGGAACATTTTTGTTGCAAGTTCATTATTGCTTTTAATGGGACTAAATTGATGAATCTCAAATTATTCATGTTTGCATGTTGCACTCCCAGTATGACCGAAAAAAAAGTAGAATGAGTGGATGAATTATTATTATAACATATCTCCTGTTTGAGTTATTGTGATAAGCCACAATTTAGTTTGAGGTACAAATTGAGTTTTTTTTTTTAATGAGAGCTTCATCTATTTGGTTGCCTGGGTTTTGCAAAGGGCTATATATTGGATGCATTAAACAATAAATGTATCTTGGAAATGATACGCTCAAACCGATTTCTATTCCATGGACTATTTTTATCATTCTTTGTAAAAACTAATCCTTTTCTACTGACAAACTTTTACAAAAATATCATTTTTTTTGAGCGATTTGCATGTAACTATTGAAAAATCAGTGTTTGGACTGGAATAGAATATCTAACAACATTGACACAAAAATCTACTGATAAAATATTCATTCAATACAAATCACATGAGATATGCAGAACGATCTTAATACCCCTAGAATTCATTAAAAATTATGCAGAATACGGGCAATCATAGTTTTCATGTGAATATTTATACTGAATGATTCACGTGCATTAAACACTAAGCGTAAATGTTATTAACTGCTCCTGGACCTAGAATGACTTCTTCAAAAGCTGATCAAGGGGATATCGCCATCTTCTGAATCTGATTATAATTGGATAGAGTGTATATGAAACATACATCAATTCTATCTGTTATTTCTATTTGTGCGAATTATCATATCGTCGCTTTTCTCATTCAGTTTGTGGATAGATGAACATTGACTCTGTTCTCGCGACTGTATGAGAAAATTTCTTGTAGTCGGGGAGCCGCCCGCACCTTATGTTCCCTGATCAAACTCACGGCCAAATTATATATGAATCAATTGGAAATTTAGTGGTCAATGAGGTGACAGACTTTATAAATCTAGGATTTTGCCTCAAGTGTCAAAGAAAGGCTGCAATTGTTCAATGTTGTTAGGGTCAACTTCCCTGATGGATCTTATGATTGAAACTAGTACCAATCGATAGTGAAGGTCAAATAATTCAGGGAAAAATAAAGGTGCCACCCCCTGCTCTGTTGGGAAGGGAAACGAGAAGAATAGACAAGGATAATATAGGTGAAGGCAACATTAGGCTAGTAGCATTTTGAACAATTTTGCATTCTATAATTGATCTTTGATATGAAATTCGACACCGTTTTGCTCGAAAACATGGAAAAAAATCTGATGTGGACACCACATGTCTTACTTGTACATCTTTTGACTCAATAATTAACAGTTGACACTGGTATTGACACTAGGCAAAGTCGATTCCAACTTAAGTTTGAGATGATAATCCAACCATTTAGATGCTACAATTCATTAATGGTCTGTTGCACCGCTGTAGCTCAAATTGTAATCTTCACTTATACAAGAAATGTCGAATCAAAATGAGGACAGCAATGTTCATGTCACATTCAATTTTCAAATTTTGATACGATATTGTTAAGTTAGGTGACACCTAAAATTTAAGGGACAGTGGTGCAACTGGCCATGAAACGCTTTAGCAGTCTCAAATACCAAATTTCATCATTCCACGGCCAAAGTCTCGAATTTATGCGAAAAATTATGTAAGATTATCAGATAAAGCCTACTTCAAGCTCAATAGATTGTTATGAAGATATTAAGTTATCATTCGAATGCTACAATTTCTATAAATACGGAATTTCAAGATTTGAATTAATGCAAAAAACTCAAATAGACTGTGCACTTCCAGCACAGCCAATCAGTAATAAAATAGAAATAACCATTATGATGCCACAGGGATCCAGAATACTGAATTTCAACATTTTGAATTCATGTGAAAAATTCGGAAAAAGTTCCAAGTACAGTTCATTTCCTGTACAGACGATTGCAACCATAATGGGGGCTGCAAAACTAGACTTCAGACCAGTCTCAAATACAAAATTTAGCTATATACATACAAACATTCATACGTACGTACCGACGTTAAGTCGAAAATAATCAAAATTAATTTGGGATGCTCAAAACAAGTATTTTCATCAGAATCTCGAAATGTGATTTTGGCGGTTCAAAAATACTATACTTATTTGTACTTTGTACAAGTTAGTTGGAAGAGAATCACCTGGATTACTTCGATAAATCTACAAAATCATACTTATTAAATGTTTATTATCTCATATTGTAAGTAGTATTTCAGAAGTTCTGTTTCAGAAGCTTATGTGCTATGTGCTAAGAATGAATTTTTTAGGCAATTATAATAGAAAAGATATCTCTATGGCCCTTTTTGCGGCCATAAAGTTTTACTTACTTGTACACATCTACCTAAATTTACTTTTTGGGATTGATCTGTCAAATATTACTTTTTTGGGACTGATCTGTGGGAACTACTTGATTAACACTTCACACCTACCTCTATGAGCAGCTGGATGAAGTCTGAAGAAACAATTTTCGCCGAAATACATAATATATCCTTCCGTCAATCTCTATAGTTCTTGCAATTGGAGAAATAGATACGAACTTTTAGACAATTAAATAAGACAATATCAATGACAACTAAGATGTACATTTGCAATGTTTCAGGAATGAATATATAAAATTTAGTGATTTTGAATTCTTTCGTGATGATCGCCTGAAAAAGCGTAATATTCTAATATTCTCTTTTGGTCTCTGCTGGCGCTTCGGCCGTAAACGCCAAAATCGACTAAAAAAGATCATCTCAACGGCCTTGATACACTTTCCTATTTTGTATCTTCCATTTAATTCCTATTTTGTATCTTCCATATAATACCTATTTTGTATCTTCTATCTAATAGGACCGATTCATAATGGTGAAATAAGTTTTCTCTTAGGTATACATGAGGAGTTGTATGAAAACTACTTGATAGACTGGTATTCATTATTGAAGGGCTATTTTTGATCGGTTGAACCATAATTCTTTTTTACCTCATAGGTATAGCACAGATAATTTGCCCATATTATAATAACCCTTCCATACATACTTATATACAAAAATAGAGAATACCTACACTGTGCATTTAAAAAGTCCTACATATGAAAATTTAAGGTCGCAGCATATTACTTTTGTCTTAAACCAGAATATCGTGGAAAGTCAAAACAGATTACTATGAATTCCACTAACAGGTATCAGATATAAGAACTTGTAGAAGCAACAAATAATAACTCAGTACACAGATGAAGTTTCATTCAGTTGCCTGAAACTCCATTACTGTTGCTATCCGAATTCAATTCCTAACCAAATGTGTCTATATTGAGAATTTCCTAGCATTTAGATAAATTAAATTGACGATTATTGACTCAACTAATATCGTATACTTGAATTAGGGTAGCAACACTAGTTTGAATATCAGGAATGTTGAGAGGAAAGTCAGTAATATGATAATAATTGTAGACAAATATTTTATCCGCTAGAGCTGAATCCAAGGATAGTAGTATAGGGTATTTGATAAGGTGAGTAGGAGGTATCCTTTACCAGAGCCAGATTATACATGAAACCCAATAGGCACGTGTCCACAAACCTTCAGGAGGCTTCAGGAGGCCTTAACTTTGAGGATTTCACAAGCATTTGATTCACTAGCCCATGGATCTCATTGAATTACGACCTATAAGCTTCAATGAGTCTTGATCTGGCATTTGTGCTGATCAAGGGAGGATGTAGACATAATAATTTTACGGCGAAAAGTATTTGAACTAGGATTGTGAAGAATTCAATAATCTTTCAAAAAGCTATGAGATTTTTTTCGTGAGACTCATGGCTCTCAAGATCTTACAAAAATACTGTCTGTACTTCTATTTCCAATATGGTGGCCTGATGAGCTCCCAGAATCAAGATTTATACTCACACTGACCTCCATTACACATTCATGGAAAAATCTTGAACAAATGCAAGTTTAGGCCAAAATTTTGTTACGTTTCAATAGAACAATTATTATCACAATTTATATGACATCCGTAAGTTCTCCCTGAGAATCATCCTTTACATACTTCTATTTATATCTACCAACAGTTCACGGACATGGCAAATACATTTTACTTCAGAACTCGAAAATACCAATTATCAATCAAAAATCCATATTTTCCTGCAAAATTTTTCAATTTACTATTAGTTCTCTGTGAATCGATGACATATTACTACTCTATGGAGATGTCTTGAGTATCAACACATTTCAAAACTTGAATTATGTAATTCTACGCAAATCTTTGAATATACCGCTTCACATGTGCCATCAATGGAACGTTCTACGCGGAAGAGGTCTCATCGACCTGTAGAAACTAAATCTGGCAACAAGGGGGACGCCACTTCAAACATGAAGTGAAAGCATATATATAGATAGGACGCCACTATAAATACAATATGTAACGTATATTATTGACGCCACATTGATGTTATGATGAAAGGAGGTCATATTGTATAGGAAATGGGAACTCTGTGAATATTGCGTGAAATTGAATGTCTGTGCGGAATCTGAAGAGCCCATGAAAAATTATGTAATATACTTTGATCAGATCTCAACTATACGCGTTCCTTTCAGTAGACGCCAAAATGAACATTTTTGTAAGGACGTCAAATTGATAAGGTGATTTATATATATATATATATATATATATATATATATATATTATATATATATATATATATATATATATATATATATATATATATATATATATATATATATATATATATATATATATATATATATATATATATATATATATAAATTATGAATCCCAAAACGCTGAAGTTTCGTTATTTGAGATCACAAACAACGTCATTTCTTTCTCTCAGAATAAGGAAAACATGTAATAATAAAGTTATAAATAAGAGTAGAAAGTTCACGTAAGTGAGATAATTGTATCAACTTTCCTAGCTGAAACAACTACGCTAGAAAAGTATTTTGACGCTAAATAAATAAAATATTAAAATTAACATTGCTTTTTTTTAATAATCGTCGAGATCAATAATATAATTGGCGCAGTCGGTAGGATAGCCGACAAGAATCCAGTGAGTGAATAAAACCTCATAAGTCTGTGAAACGCTTGCCGAAAATTCTCAAATTTTCACAAGAGCTATCCGAACATCACCTACGATCTTCGAACGACCTAAACAGTGGTCGCACCAGGGTCTAACCACGACCCATCTTTAAAATCCAAGGACATCAATCCGCTACTACGCGTCCGAGAAGGCAACTTTCCAATCAGGACCACAAATCCAATTGATTCTACAAGTTGCGTGACAAGATACAAACTCCCGCCCACTTGAAGCGTATCAAGACCTCCACTACTATGAGAATAGAAGCCTACTTCACAATATTACTGCTGTAAGTTCACTCCCATAGTAGATAAATATATTTTGCCGGTCGTAACAATCGGTCTGTGACAAAATACTGTTACACATATTTACATAAGGGTTTTGTGGAACGGCTAACGCTGTTAGGAAACAAAACGTGCCCCGACATAAGGCAAAACACACAATTACACATTGTAATATTTATAGATGATGATATATGTCTTCAGACGAAGAAATTGAAAATTTAAGTAATCAACTTAATAGAATACCGATTACACTTAAACCAAGTAAATTGGGTACCGGTAGTAAAATCAAACAGTCATCTGATAACAAAAACACACTCAGTACACCCTTAGCATATCCAGTACAAGAGTTAAATAAGTGCCAATTTGAATTAATCATGGCAACGGCATCAATCGCTGACATTCGAAATTTCATCGACGCTGTCCCTGAATATAATGGAGAAATTAAATCTCTCCCAAGATTTATAAAAGAAGCTGATAACTTTTATTCAGTTATGAATTCATTAGCCTTAACCCAAATCCAGAAAACATACTGTTTTTCTATGTTACAAAAGAAATTCGTTGACAAAGCTAAAGATATATTAGACACTCAGGAATTCACATCCTGGGATGATATAAAATTGTACCTTCAAACAAATTTTGAGGACAAAAGTACATATAATACCCTATTATTGACAACAATTAAAATTGCACAAATAGACGGCAATATAAATGACACTCTAAAGAAATTTGAAGATCTTTATCAAAGAATGACTTCCAAGATTCAATTATTGCAATATGAACAATATGGAAAACAATGCTTGATAGTCGAAACTCAAAAAACAGTAGTTTCTCATTTTATTTCATTATTACCTATGAATTTTAGAGCTTCATTTATAAGCAAAAACCCTCAGACACTTGACGCCTGCGAGCAACTTCTAACAAACGAATATAATTCGATACAATTACACAAATCTCCTATGAACAGAGTAACGTCTCAAACCACACAACAAAAAACACATAGATATTTCAATCCCCCACCACAAAGATTTCCATCACAGCAATTTCCTTCACGTCCATTTAATCCCCAACATTCACGCCCTTCGGGACCACAAACATTTGCTAGGCAAAATATTAAGAATATTATAGAAACTAAACGCGATTTCAAACCAACCCCTATGTCCGGTATGACACAATTGACAACACCCATGTCCACACAAACCATAAGACGGAATTACGCCCTAGAAACGGAAAATAACGCGGATATTAACAATGAGGAGACACAGAATGAACCAGAATTAAATGAACAGTACGAGACTTTTGAAACCCAATCTTTTTTAGATTACGACCCAGAACAGATAGACGGAAGTACGTAATGTTCTCTAACACTAAAACGATCCCGATCATTATATTTCAAAATTTTAAAATCCTTATCGATTCAGGATCTGATATTAATTTAATAACAGAAAAATCTGTGAAACAGAACAAAATGAAAATTTTAGAAGAGTTTTTAACTTTCAGAACTGCAACAAATAAAGTTAAATGTAATAAGTATGTTGAAATTAGAATATTCAACAGGAAATATAGATTTTTCATTCTTATTTAGAACAGGCAAATTCAAAAATACAATTAGATAAATCGGAGTTTTTCAAAACAGAAGTTGAATATTTAGGATTTGTAATTTCAAATGAAGGCCTTAAGCCAAATGAAAAAAAAATAGAGGTTATACAAAATATCCAAGTTCCAAAAACAGTAAAAGAAATAAAGTCATTTTTAGGCAAACTTTCGTGGTATCGTAGATTTATTCCTAATTTTTCGAAATTAACCAAACCATTTACGAATTGTTTACGCAAAGGATCAAGTATAAACATCCATGATAAAGAATATGTAGAATGTTTCACGAAAGCAAAAGAATTAATCACAAATCCACCAATACTCGCATTCCCTGATTTCAATAAGAATTTTATATTAACCACTGACGCTTCTGACTATGCAATGGGCGCAGTACTTTCCCAAAATCATGGTTTACAAGAAAAACCACTTGCTTATGCATCTAAAACCTTCAATTCCCATGAACAAAATTATTCCACAATTGAAAAAGAATTGAAAGCAATAGTATGGTCTTTTCAAAATTTTAAACCCTATCTTTACGGAAGAAAATTCACAATACGTACAGACCACAGACCACTGGTCTGGCTTTTTAACATGAAGAACGCAAATCAAAAGTTAATGCGCTGGAAGATTGAACTGAGTGAATATAACTTTGAAATAGAATACATTGCAGGCAAAACAAATAAAATTGCAGATTTTTTAAGTCGAATAAGAAATGAATTCAAAATCAATTACAAAATAGGCGATGTAACATCAACTCCTATTTTTGCACATTGTATTTCAAAAGATTATAAATTTGGTAAAGGATTAGCAAAACAAATTGATAACCAATTTGATAGTAAAAATTTTTGTAAAAATAAATTACCCAATAAAATTTTAATTCAAAATGAATATAATAAACAAATTTTTCATCTATTTTCTGAAGAATTATTTAATGACATATGTAATAGGAAATTATTGAAGCAATCACTTATACAATTACGCGATTATTTGATAAAGAATGATATATACGAAATAAACATCCCTTATTTATCATGTGGATTAGACAAATTACCGAAAGAAGAATTGAATAAAATTTTGATTTCAATATTTGAAAATACTTGTATACAAATTAATATTTATGCATTACCCCAGAACTTCGTACTTAGTGACGAATTAGAATCAAGAATAGAATTGGAGAGAATTATAGAACAAGATGATGACTCGATAAGAAATATAGTGAATACACAAGATGATATCGAAACCATTCATAGCGACCAAGAATATCCAGTTAACGGTTCAAAAATTCTAGAAAATAGAATAAACATAGCTGATAATCAAATTATATTTTCTTTCGAAAATAAATATGATGTGAAAATCAAACGACTTTTTGGTAACAAAAAACAGAGATTGATGGTCACAATCGAAGAAAACGAGGCAGAAAACCAATTACGAGAATTCATAAAAAATTATATTGTTCCTAAAGTCAGATATTATTGCATATGCAATGACGTATTATTCCAAATTTTAAACCAGTTGATCCAAAAAGATTTCGAAACAAATAGTATTAATATTATTAAAGTTAATAAAGAAGTGGACGATATTGAACAATTAGATGAACAAAATGAAATCGTTTACTTATATCATATAGGAAAAACGAACCACCGTGGAATTATGGAAACATATAATAAATTAAAAGAGAAATATTATTGGCCCAAAATGATAGACACCATCACTTCATTCATAAATAATTGCCAAACTTGCAAGGAATGCAAATATGACAGAAAACCTATCAAACTCACCGATAACCTTACCGAAACACCCGAACGACCTTTTGAAATCATCAATATTGATTTACTAACCCTAGACGGACAATATTATTTAACGATATATGACCAATTTTCAAAATATGCACAAGCAGACCCTGTCAAAACTAAAGACAGTAAGAATATAGTAAAAATTTTAGAAACATTCATTAGAACAAAAATACCCCCAAGAAAATTAATATGTGACCAAGGTTGCGAATTCAATAACATATCTTTACGAACTTTTTGCCATAATAATCAGATCGAGTTACACATAACATCAGCTCAAAATCCGAAATCGAACGCCATAGAGAGATTTCACTCGACTTTGATAGAACATTTAAGGATTAAGACACGAACTTGCAATTTGAAGCCTTTGAAAGAACTAGTGAATGATTGTATTCTCGCATATAACAACTCGATCCAGACTATCACAAATATGACACCAAACGAAATACTTTACGGTAAAGATTATACAAATCTAAGGCCGAGAGAAAACACACAGAATAAATTACAGACATACGTAGACAAACGACATAATGAATTAGAACAAGTTAAAATAAACATTAGTAGAGAAAAGCAAAAACGTTATGAAAACCCCAAGGAAAATGACAAGATCAGTAAATTGAAGAACCTCACCGAAGCTTATATAAAACAAAATCCCCGTTTGATAACAAAATTTAAGAAACCGTTATATATGAAAACGAAAATTAGAAATTGTAATGATAAATTAAAAACGATAGATGCTAAAAATAAATTAAGAGAACGAAAAGTGGAGATTGATAGAATCAAAATTTGATTGTTTCAGAATCCCTCATGGATTCGCAGATGTCAAAAATGTAACAATTAATCCTGGTTTTTTATTACATACAATTGGTGAGTGTCACTTGAAAGAAAGCGAACAATTGCATTATTTTTATAATGATATAAGCCCCATATATGATGAGTATTTAAAATTAAAACAGATTATTGACAAGGAATTGAAAGAATTAACAAACGAAACATTTTTAACTGAAAATGTTAATATTGTAGATTATATGTTTAAAGAATTAGAATTGAATATAATCAAATTATTCAATAGAAGAAATAAAAGAGGATTAATTAACGGATTCGGATCTACAATAAAATCTATAACCGGAAATTTAGACGCCTCCGACGAGGAGCGGTATAATTCATTGTTAGAACAACTTAGCAACAATCAGAAAACATTACAAACACAAGCTAATGAAGTCGTACACCAACAACAGACACTTACAGATAGATTCAATAAAAATTTACAAACCATAAATCTTAATGAAAATAAATTAAGAGATTCGCTTAACGAAATTATGGACATAATCAAAACAGAGAAAAGTTGGAAAACACTCATACACACAGAAGTACAGATTAACAAAATATTAATCTACATCCAACGACTCAAAAATACGATTGATAACGTTATAAAATCGTTGGAATTTTGTTCATTGAATCAATTAGATATCACGATTATAGATCCCAACAGCCTTTCAAACATTACACAAAATCCGAATATCCTTCAGATGATTGAAACAATATACGTTACTTGTACATTACAGAACAATAAAATACACATACTTTTAGCTGTTCCAAATTACACGAATGATTTGTATAAAATACAACAATTTACACCCATACCATATTATGATTCCTCATATAAACAAATATTGGAAGACAATACCATGTTCATTTCATACAACAATAAATATAGATCAGTCCTTAAGTTTATTAATAATAAATATTGTATTTCAAACTATAATCCTATAAATAGTTGTATTGATAACATATTGAATAAACAAGTATATGATGATTGTTTAAGTGAACAGATTACGGCAAAAAATTATATTTCTCAAATACCATTCACGAATAAAATAATAATATTTTCACCAAATTTACAAAAATTAGAGTTCAACTGTGGAAATAATTACAAATATAAACAATTACAAGGCATTTTCCTTAATGAACAAGATACGTGTGCCATTAAGAATTGGCAATTTCAAAAATATAAACCTCTTTATCAAGAACATATTTTTGATAATCTAAAGAACACAGAAATAAAGAAGGTACCTCAAATCATAAGAGTACACGATGTGAAATTAAATGTCACACATTTGAAACAGATTGAATCCATTAATGAAATTAACTCTCATCATATACCCACATTTTATGTAATATTTTTTGTTATAATAATTATTATAGTTTTAATATTGTATAAGAATAAGATTTACTCTTTAATTATGAAATGTAAAGTGAGAAAGATTACGGAACAGAATAATAAAGACTTAGAGTTAAACCCTCTGAAATAACGTCGTTTCTTGATGGGGAGGAATTATGAATCCCAAAACGCTGAAGTTTCGTTATTTGAGATCACAAACAACGTCATTTCTTTCTCTTAGAATAAGGAAAACATGTAATAATTAAGTTATAAATAAGAGTAGAAAGTTCACGTAAGTGAGATAATTGTATCAACTTTCCTAGCTGAAACAACTACGCTAGAAAAGTATTTTGACGCTAAATAAATAAAATATTAAAATTAACATTGCTTTTTTTCAATAATCGTCGAGATCAATAATATAATTTATATATACAATTATATCTCTGTTATAATATTTTTATTCGTTGATCTAAGTTCACATGTACTCGCAAAACTTATAAACAAAATTCATATGCAAACGATACTTATTAGTGTGTAATGTAACAAAAAAATTCTTCAACACACCACAAAAATCTTCCAGATGCCCCTCTATTTTTTTCTTGCAACCTTTAGCTACTCATTCACAGATGGCAGCATCAGCGCGCTTCTTTTCATTTTCAACCATTTCTTAAGACCAAAAAAAAACACATAATTCTAGTTTTTATTCATTGTTCATCGCTTCAAGATTTCTATCAATTGGAAGATACCTTTTTTACAGTTTAAACTACTCATTCATAGATGGCAGAGTATGTATGCATCTAGAAAACTTCACATAGATAGTAAAGAATAGTGACACACGTTGCATACCTCGAAGGAGCAGTTAACCAACATCTTCAAGTTCTTAAGACGAAACTTAAGACGTTCTCTTATCACTTCTTAAGACGCAGTTCAAGAAAACTCAAGACGTTCTTATCAATTCTCAAGACGTTCTTATCATTTCTTAAGACGCCGTCCAAGAAAAACTCAAGACGTTCTTATCATTTCTTAAGACGTTCTTATCATTTCTTAAGACGTTAGCCAAAAAAAACTCAAGACGTTCTTATCATTTCTTAAGACGCTGTCCAAGAAAAACTCAAGACGTTCTTATCATTCCTTAAGACGTTAGCCAAGAAAAGTCAAGACGTTCTTATCAGCTTTAAGACGTTCTTATCACTGATGACCTTGAGACTGGTCCAGAACCAGCTTCTTATATCTACTATGCGTATTATGTTGTATTGGATAGATTTATGTAATTTGCGATACTTCGAAACTGCTCAGTATGTGGTAATTCTGACTTATCTCAAACTTCATATAACTGCAGATAGCGCTCTGAAAACACGAGATACGATGTTTTTGTCAATAAATTCATACATATTATGAGGTCCTGAATGGCAATATTAACTTTTTGATTGTGAGAATCCGCGCGGAAAAGCGTGATTTCGACTTATTCCAAAGTTTGTAAAACTGCAAATATCACTCTAAAAACATGAAATATGATGTATTTGGTGCTAGTTTCTGCCATATAACGCATTTTTGAAGCAAAATCTTGCTTCTGAGCAGATTCACAGGATCAAAAATTTCTCAACGAGACTCAGAAAAAACGCTGATAACTCGCTGAAAACGCAAAATTTTGTGCATTTGAGGACGCATTCATGCGTATTATGTTGTACTGGATAGATTTATGTGATTTGCGATACTTTGAAACTGCTCAGAATGTGGTAATTTTGACTTATTTCAAACTTCATATAACTGCAGATGGCGCTCTGAAAACACGAGATACGATGTTTTTGTCGATAGATTCATACATATTATGAGGTCCTGAATAGGAATATGAACTTTTTGATTGTGAAAATCTGCGCGGAAAAGCGTGATTTCGACTTATTCCAAAGTTTGTAAAACTGCAAATAGCACTCTAAAAACACTAAATATGATGTATTTGGTGTTAGATTCTGCCAAATAACGCATTTTTGAAGCAAAATCTTGCTTCTGAGCAGATTTACAGGATCAAAAATTTCTCAACGAGACTCAGAAAAACGCTGATAACTCGCTGGAAACGCAAAATTTTGTGCATTTGAGGACGGATTCATGCGTATCATGTTGCATTAGATAGATTTATGTAATTTGCGATACTTTGGAACTGCTCAGAATGTGATAATTTTAACTTATTCCAAACTTCATATAGCTGCAGATAGCGCTCTGAAAACACGAGATACGATGTTTTTGTCGATATATTCATACATATTATGAGGTTCTGAAGAGGAATATGAACTTTTTGATTGTGAAAATTTGCGCGGAAAAGCGTGATTTCGACTTATTCCAAAGTTTGTAAAACTGCAAATAACACTTTAAAAATAGGAAAAATGATGTATTTGGTGCTAGATTCTGCCATATAACGCATTTCTGAAGCAAAATTTTGCGTCTGAGCAGATTTACAGCATCAAAAATTTCTCAACGAGACTCAGAAAAACGCTGATAACTCGCTGGAAACGCAAAATTTAGTGCATTTGAGGACGGATTCATGCGTATTATGTTGTATTGGATAGATTCATGTGATTTGCGATACTTTGAAACTGCTCAGAATGTGGTAATTTTGACTTATTTCAAACTTCATATTACTGCAAATAGCGCTCTGAAAACACGAGATACAATGTTTTTGTCGATAGATCCATACATATTATGAGGTCCTGAATAGGAATATGAACTTTTTAATGTGAAAATCCGCGCGGAAAGGCGTGATTTCGACTTATTCCAAAGTTTGTAAAACTGCAAATAGCACTCTAAAAACACGAAATATGATGTATTTGGTGCTTGATTCTGCCATATAACGCATTTTTGAAGCAAAATCTTGCTTCTGAGCAGATTCACAGGATCAAAAATTTCTCGACGAGACTCAGAAAAAACGCTGATAACCTGCTGGAAACGCAAAATTCTGTGCATTTGAGGACGGATTCATGCGTATTATGTTGTATTGGATAGATTCATGTGATTTGCGATACTTTGAAACTGCTCAGAATGTGGTAATTTTGACTTATTTCAAACTTCCTATAACTGCAGATAGCGCTCTGAGAACTCGAGATACGATGTTTTTGTCGTTAGATTCATACATATTCTGAGGTCCTGAATAGGAATATTAACTTCTTGATTGTGAAAATCTGCGCGAAAAAGCGTGATTTCGACTTATTCCAAAGTTTGTAAACTGCAAATAGCACTCTGAGAACACGAGATATGATGTATTTGGTGCCAGATTCTGCCATATAACGCATTTTTGAAGCAAAATCTTGCATCTGAGCAGATTTACAGGATCAAAAATTTCTCAACGAGACTCAGAAAAACGCTGATAACTCGCTGGAAACGCAAAATTTTGTGCATTTGAGGACGGATTCATGCGTATTATGTTGTATTGGATAGATTCATGTGATTTGCGATACTTTGAAACTGCTCAGAATGTGGTAATTTTGACTTATTTCAAACTTCATATTACTGCAAATAGCGCTCTGAAAACACGAGATACAATGTTTTTGTCGATAGATCCATACATATTATGAGGTCCTGAATAGGAATATGAACTTTTCAATGTGAAAATATGCGCGGAAAGGCGTGATTTCGACTTATTCCAAAGTTTGTAAAACTGCAAATAGCACTCTAAAAACACGAAATATGATGTATTTGGTGCTTGATTCTGCCATATAACGCATTTTTGAAGCAAAATCTTACTTCTGAGCAGATTCACAGGATCAAAAATTTCTCAACGAGACTTAGAAAAAACGCTGATAACCTGCTGGAAACGCAAAATTCTGTGCATTTGAGCACGGATTCATGCGTATTATGTTGTATTGGATAGATTCATGTGATTTGCGATACTTTGAAACTGCTCAGAATGTGGTAATTTTGACTTATTTCAAACTTCCTATAACTGCAGATAGCGCTCTGAGAACTCGAGATACGATGTTTTTGTCGATAGATTCATACATATTCTGAGGTCCTGAATAGGAATATTAACTTTTTGATTGTGAAAATCTGCGCGAAGAAGCGTGATTTCGACTTATTCCAAAGTTTGTAAACTGCAAATAGCACTCTGAAAACACAAGATATGATGTATTTGGTGCCAGATTCTGCCATATAACGCATTTTTGAAGCAAAATCTTGCATCTGAGCAGATTTACAGGATCAAAAATTTCTCAACGAGACTCAGAAAAACGCTGATAACTCGCTGGAAACGCAAAATTTTGTGCATTTGAGGACGGATTCATTTGTATTATGTTGTATTGGATAGATTCATGTGATTTGCGATACTTTGAAACTGCTCAGAATGTGGTAATTTTCACTTATTTCAAACTTCATATTACTGCAAATAGCGCTCTGAAAACACGAGATACAATGTTTTTGTCGATAGATCCATACATATTATGAGGTCCTGAATAGGAATATGAACTTTTTAATGTGAAAATCCGCGCGGAAAGGCGTGATTTCGACTTATTCCAAAGTTTGTAAAACTGCAAATAGCACTCTAAAAACACGAAATATGATGTATTTGGTGATTGATTCTGCCATATAACGCATTTTTGAAGCAAAATCTTGCTTCTGAGCAGATTCACAGGATCAAAAATTTCTCAACGAGACTCAGAAAAAACGCTGATAACCTGCTGGAAACGCAAAATTCTGTGCGTTTGAGGACGGATTCATGCGTATTATGTTGTATTGGATAGATTCATGTGATTTGCGATACTTTGAAATTGCTCAGAATGTGGTAATTTTGACTTATTTCAAACTTCCTATAACTGCAGATAGCGCTCTGAGAACTCGAGATACGTTGTTTTTGTCGATAGATTCATACATATTCTGAGGTCCTGAATAGGAATATTAACTTTTTGATTGTGAAAATCTGCGCGAAAGAGCGTGATTTCGACTTATTCCAAAGTTTGTAAACTGCAAATAGCACTCTGAAAACACGAGATATGATGTATTTGGTGCCAGATTCTGCCATATAACGCATTTTTGAAGCAAAATCTTGCATCTGAGCAGATTTACAGGATCAAAAATTTATCAACGAGACTCAGAAAAAACGCTGAAAACTCGCTGGGAACGCAAAATTTTGTGCATTTGAGGACGGATTCATGCGTATTATGCTGTATTGGATAGATTTATGTGATTTGCGATACTTTAAAACTGCTCAGAATGTGGTAATTTTGATTTATTTCAAACTTCATATAACTGCAGATAGCGCTCTGAAAACACGAGATACGATGTTTTTGTCGATAGATTCATACATATTCTGAGGTCCTGAATAGGAATATGAACTTTTCAATTGTAAAAATCTGCGCGGAAAAGCGTGATTCCGACTTATTCCAAAGTTTGTAAAACTGCAAATAGCACTCTGAAAACACGAAATATGATGTATTTAGTGCTAGATTCTGCCATATAACGCATTTTTTAAGCAAAATCTTTCCTCTGAGCAGATTTACAGGATCAAAAATTTCTCAACGACACTCAGGAAAAACGCTGATAACTCGCTGGAAACGCAAAATTTTGTGCATTTGAGGACGGATTCATGCGTATTATGTTGTACTGGATAGATTTATATGATTTGCGATACTTTGAAACTGCTCAGATTGTGGGAATTTTGACTTATTTCAAACTTCATATAACTACAGATTGCGCTGTGAAAACACGAGATACGATGTTTCTGTCGATAGATTCATACATATTATGAGGTCCTGAATAGGAATATGAACTTTTTGATTGTGAATATTTGCGCGGAAAATCCCGATTTCGACTTATTCCAAAGTTTGTAAAACTGCAAATAGCACTCTAAAAACACGAAATATGATGTATTTGGTGCTAGATTCTGCCATATAACGCATTTTTGAAGCAAAATCTTGCTTCTGAGCAGATTTACAGGATCAAAAATTTCTCAACGAGACTCAGAAAAAACGCTGATGACTCGCTGGAAACGCAAAATTTTCTGCGTTTGGGGACGGATTCATGCGTATAACGTTGTATTGGATAGAATTATGTTATATGCGATACTTTGAAACTGCTCAGGATGTGGTAATTTTGACTTATTTCGAACTTCATATAACTGCAGATAGCGCTCTGAAGACACGAGATACGATGTTTTTGTCGATAGATTAATAAATATTATGAGGTCCTTAATAGGAATATGAGCTTTCTGATTGTGAAAATCTGCGCGGAAAAGCCTGATTTTGACTTATTCCAAAGTTTGTAAAACTGCAAATAGCACTCTAAAAACACGAAATATGATGTATTTGGTGCTAGTTTCTGCCATATAACGCATTTTTGTAGCAAAATCTTGCTTCTGAGCAGATTTACAGGATCAAAAATTTTTCAACGAGACTCAGAAAAAACGCTGATAACTCGCTGAAAACGCAAAATTTTGTACATTTGAGGACGGATTCATGCGTATCATGTTGTATTGGATAGAATTATATGATTTGCGATACTTTGAAACTGCTCAAAATGTGGATATTTTGACTTATTCCAAACTTCATACAACAGCAGATAGTGCTCTGAAAGCACGAGATACGATGTTCTTGTCGATAGATTCATGAATATTATGGGGTCCTGAATAGGAATATGAAATTTTTGATTGTGAAAATCTGCGCGGAAAAGCGTGATTTCGACTTATTCCAAAGTTTCTAAAACTGCAAATAGCACTCTAAAAACACGAAATATGATGTATTTGATGCTAGATTCTGCCATATAACGCATTTTTGAAGCAAAATCTTGCTTCTGAGCAGATTTACAGGATCAAAACTTTCTCAACGAGGCTCAGAAAAAACGCTTACTCGCTGGAAACGCAAAATTTTGTGCATTTGAGGACGGATTTATGCGTATTATGTTGTATTGAATGGATTTATGTGATTTGCGATACTTTAAAACTGCTCAGAATGTGGTAGTTTTGACTTATTTCAAACTTCATATAACTGCAGATAGCACTCTGAAAACACGCGATACGATGTTTATGTCGCTAGATTCATACATATTATGAGGTCCTGAATAGGAATATGACCTTCTTGATTGTGAAAGTCTGCGCGGAAAAGCGTGATTCCGACTTATTCCAAAGTTTGTAAAACTGCAAATAGCACTCTGAAAACACGAAATATGATGTATTCGAGGCTGGATCCTGCCATATAACGCATTCTCAAAGCAAGATCATGCTTCTAAGCAGATTTACAGGCTCAAAAATTTCTCAACGAGACTCAGAAAAAACGCTGATAACTCGCTGGAAACGCAAAATTTTGTGCATTTAAGGCCGGATTCATGCAAAATATGTTGTATTGGATAGATTTATGTAGTTTCCGATACTTTGAAACTGCTCAGAATGTGGTAATTTTGACTTATCTCAAACTTCATATAATTGCAGATAGCGCTCTGAAAACACAAGATACGATGTTTTTGTCGATAGATTCATACATATTATGAGGTCCTGAATAGGAATATGAACTTTTTGATTGTGAAAATCTGCGCGGAAAAGCGTGATTTCGACTTATTCCAAAGTTTGTAAAATTGCAAATAGCACTCTAAAAACACGAAATATGATGTATTTGGTGATAGATTCTGCCATATAACGCATTTTTGAAGCAAAATCTTGCTTCTGAGCAGATTTACAGGATCAAAAATTTCTCAACGAGACTCAGAAAAAACGCTGATAAGTCGCTGGAAACGCAAAATTTTGTGCATTTGAGGACGGACTTATGCGTATTATGTTGTATTGGATAGATTTATGTGATATGCGATACTTTGAAACTGCTCAGAATGTGGTAATTTTGACTTACTTCAAACTTCATATAACTGCAGATAGCGCTCTGAAAACACGAGATACGATGTTTTTGACGATAGATTCATACATATTATGAGGTCCTGAATGGGAATATGAACTTTTTGAATGTGAAAATCTGCGCGGAAAAGCGTGATTTCGACTTATTCCAAAGTTTGTAAAACAGCAAATAGCACTCTAAAAACACAAGATAAGATGTATTGGGTGCTAGATTCTGCCATATAACGCATTTTTGAAGCAAAATCTTGCTTCTGAGCAGATTTACAGCATCAAAAATTTCTCAACGAGACTCAGAAAAAACGCTGATAACTCGCTGGAAACGCAAAATATTGTGCATTTGAGGACGGATTCATGCGTATCATGTTGTATTCGATAGATTTATGTGATTTGCGATACTTTGGAACTGCTCAGAGTGTGGTACTTTTGACTTATTTCAAACTTCATATGACTGCAGAAAGCCCTCTGAAAACACAAGATATTATGTTTTAGTCGATAGATTCATACATATCATGAGGTCCTGAATAGGAATATAACTTTTCAATTGTGAAAATCTGCGCGGAAAAGCGTGATTTCGACTCATTCCAAAGTTTGTAAGACTGCAAATAGCACTCTAAAAACACGGAATATGATGTATTTGGTGCTAGATTCTGCCATATAACGCATTTTTTCATAATACCTGCATTGAAACAACGCGTTTCAACGCCTGTTTTGTCAGTCGAAACAAGACAATTGCAGACAAACGCGGGTGTAGCCGGGCAGGAACAGGCTTGTTTCTGCCCGAGGGAAGAAACAAGCTTGTTTCTGCCCGCTGAATTAATTTCTTACATCGTTTTATCCGTGGCAGAGTCGCATTTGTTCATTGTCAATCTCCAAATGAAAATCATATAACCTTAGTTAATTTGACAGTTGTTGTATTCGGAACTGTAAATTAAATTAAAAAGACGATTAGCTTCAAGAAAAAAAGTATTAATACGACAGTTTTAAGTACACCACAACATCTTATTGATGAAGCACAAGCAGTAACTCTTGACTTGTTACCTGAAAAATCAAAAGAAAAATATTTACTTTGTTATGACAAATTTGTAATGTGGAAAGTTCCAATGCAGGTATTATGAAAAATACAGTGTGTGGCACGGAACAAAACACGATTTCAGCCGAAGGTGATGCCGGCCCTCGCTTCGCTCGGGCAAGCAACGCTCACCCTCAGCTGAAATCGTCTTGTTTCGTCCCTAGCCACACAATATACTATTGAAGCAAAATCTTGCTTCTGAGCAGATGACAGGATCAAAAATTTCTCAACGAGACTCAGAAAAAACGCTGATAACTCGCTGGAAACGCAAAATTTTGTGCATTTGTTGACGGATTAATGCGTATTATGTTGTATTGGATAGATTTATGTGATTTGCGATATTTTGAAACTGCTTAGAATGTGGTAATTTTGACTTATTTCAAACTTCATATAACTGCAGATAGCGCTCTGAAAACACGAGATACGATGTTTTTGTCGATAGATTCATACATACCATGGGGTCCTGGATAGGAATATGAAATTTTTGATTGTGAAAATCTGCGCGGAAAAGCGTGATTTCGACTTATTCCAAAGTTTGTAAAACTGCAAATAGCACTCTAAAAACACGAAATATGATGTATTTGGTGCTACATTCTGCCATATAACGCATTTTTGAAGCAAAATCTTGCCTCTGAGCAGATTTACAGGATCAAAAATTTCTCAACGACACTCAGGAAAAACGCTGATAATTCGCTGGAAACGCAAAATTTTGTGCATTTGAGGACGGATTCATGCGTATTATGTTGTATTGGATAGATTTATGTGATTTTCGATACTTTGAAACTGCTCAGATTGTGGTAATTTTAACTTATTTCAAAC
>CAXDIG010000005.1:0-118749 GCA_963989225.1 Dromius quadrimaculatus
CTTCATATAACTGCAGATAGCGCTCTGAAAACACGAGATACGATGTTTTTGTCGATAGATTCATACATATTATGAGGTCCCGAATAGGAATATGAACTTTTTGATTATGAAAATCTGCGCGGAAAAGCGTGATTCCGACTTATGCCAAAGTTTGTAAAACTGCAAATAGCACTCTAAAAACACGAAATCTGATGTATTTGGTGCTAGATTCTGCCATATAACGCGTTTTTGAAGCAAAATTTTGCTTCTGAGCAGATTTACAGGATCAAAAATTTCTCAACGAGACTCAGAAAAAACGCTAATAACTCGCTGGAAACGCAAAATTTTTTGCATTTGAGGACGGATTCATGCTTATTATGTTGTATTGGATTGATTTATGTGATTTGCGATACTTTGAAACTGCTCAGAATGTGGTAATTTTGACTTATTTCAAACTTCATTTAACTGCAGATAGAGCCCTAAAACACAAGATACGATGTTTTTGTCGATAGATTTATACATATCATGAGGTCCTGAATAGGAATATGAACTTTTTGATTGTGAAAATCTGCGCCGAAAAGCGTGATTCCGACTTATTCCAAAGTTTGTAAAACTGCAAATAGCACTCTAAAAACACAAAATATGATGTATTTGGTGCTAGATTCAGCCATATAACGCATTTTTGAAGCAAAATCTGCTTCTGAGCAGATTTTGCAGGATCAAAAATTCATCAACAAAACTCAGAAAAAACGCTGATAACTCGCTGGAAAACGCAAAATTTTTTGCATTTAAGGACGGATTCATGCGTATTATGTTGTATTGGATAGAATTATTTGATTTGCGATACTTTGAAGCTGCTCAGAATGTGGTAATTTTGACTTATTTCAAACTTCATATAACTGCAGATAGCGCTCTGAAAATACGAGATACGATGTTTTTGTCGATAGATTCATACATATTATGAGGTCCTGAATAGAGATATGAACTTTTTGATTGTGAAAATCTGCGCGGAAAAGCGTGATTTCGACTTATTCCAAAGTTTGTAAAACTGCGAATAGCACTCTGAAAACACGAAATATGATGTATTTGATGCTAGATTTTGCCATATAACGCCTTTTTCAAGCAAAATCTTACATCTGAGCAGATTAACACGATCAAAAATTTCTCAATGAGATTCAGAAAAAACGCTGATAACTCGCTGGAAACGCAAAATTCTGTGCATTCGAGGACGGATTCATGCGTATTATGTTGAATTGGATAGATTTATGTGATTTGCGATACTTTGAAACTGCTCAGAATGTGGTAATTTTGACTCATTTCAAACTCCATATAACTGCAGATAGCGCTCTGAAAACACGAGATACGATGTTTTGTCGATAGATTCATACATATTATGAGGTCCTGAATAGGAATATGAACTTGATGATTGTGAAAATCTGCGCGAAAAAGCGTGATTTCGACTTATCCCAAAGTTTGTAAAACTGCGAATAGTACTCTAAAAACACGAAATATGATGTATTTGGTGCTAGATTCTGCCATATAACGCATTTTTGAAGCAAAATCTTGCTTCTGAGCGGATTTACAGCATCAAAAATTTCTCAACGAGACTCAGGAAAAACGCTGATAACTCGCTGGAAACGCAAAAATTTTGTGCGTTTGAGGACGGATTCATGCGTAATATGTTGTATTGGATAGATTTATGTGATTTGCGAAACTTTGAAACTGCTCAGAATGTGGTAATTTTGACTTATTTCAAACTTCATATAACTGCAGATAGCGCACTGAAAACACGAGATACGATGTTTTTGTCGATAGATTCATACATATCATGTGGTCCTGAATAGAAATATGAACTTTTTGATTGTAAAAATGTGCGCGAAAAAGCGTGATTTCGACCTATTCCAAAGTTTGTAAACTGCAAATAGCACTCTAGAAACACGAAATATGATGTATTTGGTGCTAGATTCTGCCATATAACGCATTTTTGAAGCAAAATCTTGCTTCTGAGCAGATTTTGCAGGATCAAAAATTCCTCAACAAGACTCAGAAAAAACGCTGATAACTCGCTGGAAACGCAAAAATTCTTGCATTTAAGGACGGATTTATGCGTATTATGTTGTATTGGATAGAATTATTTGATTTGCGATACTTTGAAACTGCTCAAAATGTGGTAATTTTGACTTATTTTAAACTTCATATAACTGCAGATAGCGCTCTGAAAACACGAGATACGATGTTTTTGTCGATAGATTCATACATATTATGAGGTCCCGAATAGGAATATGAACTTTTTGATTATGAAAATCTGCGCGGAAAAGCGTGATTCCGACTTATGCCAAAGTTTGTAAAACTGCAAATAGCACTCTAAAAACACGGAATCTGATGTATTTGGTGCTAGATTCTGCCATATAACGCGTTTTTGAAGCAAAATTTTGCTTCTGAGCAGATTTACAGGATCAAAAATTTCTCAACGAGACTCAGAAAAAACGCTAATAACTCGCTGGAAACGCAAAATTTTTTGCATTTGAGGACGGATTCATGCGTATTATGTTGTATTGGATTGATTTATGTGATTTGCGATACTTTGAAACTGCTCAGAATGTGGTAATTTTGACTTATTTCAAACTTCATTTAACTGCAGATAGAGCCCTGAAAACACAAGATACGATGTTTTTGTCGATAGATTTATACATATCATGAGGTCCTGAATAGGAATATGAACTTTTGATTGTGAAAATCTGCGTGGAAAAGCGTGATTCCGACTTATTCCAAAGTTTGTAAAACTGCAAATAGCACTCTAAAAACACAAAATATGATGTATTTGGTGCTAGATTCAGCCATATAACGCATTTTGAAGCAAAATCTTGCTTCTGAGCAGATTTTGCAGGATCAAAAATTCATCAACAAAACTCAGAAAAAACGCTGATAACTCGCTGGAAACGCAAAATTTTTTGCATTTAAGGACGGATTCATGCGTATTATGTTGTATTGGATAGAATTATTTGATTTGCGATACTTTGAAGCTGCTCAGAATGTGGTAATTTTGACTTATTTCAAACTTCATATAACTGCAGATAGCGCTCTGAAAATACGAGATACGATGTTTTTGTCGATGGATTCATACATATTATGAGGTCCTGAATAGAGATATGAACTTTTTGATTGTGAAAATCTGCGCGGAAAAGCGTGATTTCGACTTATTCCAAAGTTTGTAAAACTGCGAATAGCACTCTGAAAACACGAAATATGATGTATTTGATGCTAGATTTTGCCATATAACGCCTTTTTCAAGCAAAATCTTACATCTGAGCAGATTAACACGATCAAAAATTTCTCAATGAGATTCAGAAAAAACGCTGATAACTCGCTGGAAACGCAAAATTCTGTGCATTCGAGGACGGATTCATGCGTATTATGTTGAATTGGATAGATTTATGTGATTTGCGATACTTTGAAACTGCTCAGAATGTGGTAATTTTGACTTATTTCAAACTTCATATAACTGCAGATAGCGCTCTGAAAACATGAGATACGATGTTTTTGTCGATAGATTCATACATATTATGAGGTCCCTGAATAGGAATATGGACTTTTTGATTGTGAAAATCTGCGCGAAAAGCGTGAATTCGACTTATTCCAAAGTTTGTAAAACTGCAAATAGCACTCTAAAAACACGAAATATGATGTATTTGGTGCTAGATTCAGCCATATAACGCATTTTTGAAGCAAAATCTTGCTTCTGAGCAGATTTTGCAGGATCAAAAATTCATCAACAAGACTCAGAAAAACGCTGATAACTCGCTGGTAACGCAAAATTTTTTGCATTTTAGGACGGATTCATGCGTATTATGTTGTAGTGGATAGAATTATTTGATTTGCGATACTTTGAAACTGCTCAGAATTTGGTAATTTTGACTTATTTCAAACTTCATATAGCTGCAGATAGCGCTCTGAAAACACGAGATACGATGTTTTTGTCGATAGAGTCATACATACTATGAGGTCCTGAATAGGAATATGAACTTTTTGATTGTGAAAATATGCGCGGAAAAGCGTGATTTCGACTCATTCCAAAGTTTGTAAAACTGCGAATAGCACTCTGAAAACACGAAATATGATGTATTTGGTGTTAGATTCTGCCATATAACGCCTTTTTCAAGCAAAATCTTACATCTGAGCAGATTCACACGATCAAGAATTTCTCAATGAGATTCAGGAAAAACGCTGATAACTCGCTGGAAACGCAAAATTCTGTGCATTTGAGGACGGATTCATGCGTATTATGTTGTATTGGATAGATTTATGTGATTTGCGATACTTTGAAACTGCTCAGATTGTGGTAATTTTGACTCATTTCAAACTTCATATAACTGCAGATAGCGCTCTGAAAACACGAGATACAATGTTTTTGTCGATAAATTCATACATATTATTAGGTCCTGAATAGGAATATGAACTTTTTGATTGTGAAAATATGCGCGAAAAAGCGTGTTTTCGACTCATTCCAAAATTTGTGAAACTGCGAATAGCACTCTAAAAACACGAAATATGATGTATTTGGTGCTAGATTCTGCCATATAACGCACTTTTGAAGCAAAATCTTGCTTCTGAGCGGATTTACAGCATCAAAAATTTCTCAACGAGACTCAGGAAAAACGCTGATAACTCGCTGAAAACGCAAAGTTTTGTGCATTTGAGGACGGATTCATGCGTAATATGTTGTATTGGATAGATTTATGTGATTTGCGATACTTTGAAACTGCTCAGAATGTGGTAATTTTGACTTTTTTCAAACTTCATATAACTGCAGATAGCGCTCTGAAACACGAGATACGATGTTTTTGTCGATAGATTCATACATATTACGAGGTCCCGAATAGGAATATGAACTTTTTGATTATGAAAATCTGCGCGGAAAAGCGTGATTCCGACTTATGCCAAAGTTTGTAAAACTGCAAATAGCACTCAAAAAAACACGAAATCTGATATATTTGGTGCTAGATTCTGCCATATAACGCATTTTTCAAAATTTTGCTTCTGAGCAGATTTACAGGATGAAAAATTTCTCAACGAGACTCAGAAAAAACGCTGATAACTCGCTGGAAACGCAGAATTTAGTGCATTTGAGTACGGATTCATGCGTATTATGTTGTATTGGGATAGATTTATGTGATTTGCGATACTTTGAAAACTGCTCAGAATGTGGTAATTTTGACTTATTTCAAACTTCATACAACTGCAGATAGCGCTCTGAAAACACGAGATACGATGTTTTTGTCGATAGATTTATACATATTATGAGGTCCTGAATAGGGATATGAACTTTTTGATTGTGAAAATCTGCGCGGAAAAGCGTGATTTCGACCTATTCCAAAGTTTGTAAAACTGCAAATAGCACTCTAAAAACACGAAATATGATGAATTTGGTGCTAGATTTTGCCATATAACGCATTTTTGAAGCAAAATCTTGCTTCTGAGCAGATCTACAGGATCAAAAATTTCTCAACGAGACTCAGAAAAAACGCTGATAACTCGCTGGAAACGCAAAATTTAGTGCATTTGAGTACATACTCATGCGTATTATGTTGTATTGGATAGATTTATGTGATTTGCGATACTTTGAAACTGCTCAGAATGTGGTAATTTTGACTTGTTTCAAACTTCATTCAACTGCAGATAGCGCTCTGAAAACACAAGATACGATGTTTTTGTCGATAGATTCATACATACGATTCTTAAATGTGCAGTTGTACTGAGTAGACGTGTCTTGTGTGCTCCGGCAGTTGTCTCTTTTTTTACAATCGTCAATTTTCAAAAAATCTTTCGTTCAGATGCCAATAACACGTGCGCAAGTTCCTCCGCAAGTTCAAGGGTTCATTGCTAACGACTTCCATGAAATTATCAACTCCGAAGAATTAATGCTGAAAATGGCCAAAGTACTTTCCGCAATAATAAAAAACTGAATTCGAGGGCATACTCAGTAAGTTATCTGATAAAATAACTGTTTTGGAAAAAGAAAATCTCGAATTGAAACAACAGCTTCAGTTGTGCAACAATAAAACAGACGATTTAGAGCAATATACCCGACGCAACAGTATACGTGTCTATGGTATTCCTGAAAAAACGTAATGAGAACACCGATGAAATTATTTCAACTATCTGCAAAGATAAGCTAGGTATTACTTTGAATCAATATTCTATGGACCGTTCCCACCGTATTGGTAAATTAATACAGAATAAAAATCGCCCTATTATAGTTAAATTCATCTCGCACAATGATAAAGACAAAGTTTCTTATAATAAATCTAAACTCAAAGCTACGAATATTGTGATAAAAGAAGATTTAACGAAACATCGACAACAGATCTACAAATACGTGGTGAACAAAGTGTCTCATAAAAACGCGTGGACTCGTGATGGTAAAATTTTTGCTAGGGTCAATGACCAAAATCATCTTATTCGCTGCTCAAATGACATTGACAATCTTCTTCAGCACTGAATATTCTAGCCGGTAACGCAAACATGTTCGAACATTTACAAATAAATTTGTTGTTTGGGTAAATTTACATTCGCATTTAATATTATATGTTTACATTTGGTTGTGACTACGTTTTCAAGTTGATATTTTGTTATATCGTCTTGTATTAATTTTGGTATTTTGATTTGTCTATTTCTATCTATTTATAATTTTAAATTGTTACATTGAATGAATTGCTTCACCTTTGCTCATATTAACGTAAGATCTCTATTCACTGGTTTTGATCTATTGAAGCAACACATTCTCGGTCACAATTATGATATTATTGGTGTAACTGAAACGTGGCTTAACAAAAATATAGAT
The DNA here is from genome assembly GCA_963989225.1 of Dromius quadrimaculatus. Lineage (NCBI taxonomy): Eukaryota > Metazoa > Arthropoda > Insecta > Coleoptera > Carabidae > Dromius > Dromius quadrimaculatus. Next base: position 6,821 of record CAXDIG010000005.1, read on the forward strand.
TCTAATGTTGTTAATATTGAGGATTATACATTGATTCGTTGCGACCGAGAAACGCGAGGTGGAGGCGTGGCTATCTATATTAAATCCTCAATCAACTATTCACTTATTGACTATGATAACTCAATTAATATAGAGCAATTGTGGATTCATATCACAATTAAACATCATACATTTGCTTTTGGAGTGATATATAGGCCACCTAAAAATGACTGTAAAGTATTTCTCGATGAACTCGAAACTTTGTATTCATCCTTATCAATAGATCATAATTACATTGTAACTCTAGGTGACATGAACATTAATATGCTTAACACAAGTAATTTTGTATCTTCATTTAACAATATGTTAGATTCTTTTTCTCTAAAACAAGTTTGTAAATGAACCTACAAGGATAAACTAATAACAGTTCTTCGTTACTTGATGTCATAATAACACATCCAAATATAGTTCATTCTCACGGTATACTTGACTTACACATATCTGACCATAGTCTAGTCTATTTGAATATTGACATTGTTAAACCTGTCGCAAATCCTAAACTAATAACTTTCCGAGATTTCAAATCTCTCAATTACGAGTCTTTTAGTTCTGATTTAAGATTATTGAATTTACAGACAGTATATGAACTCGATTCTGCGGACGATAAAGTAGAATACCTTAGCTCGAGTCTTAAAAATCTATTGATTATCATGCACCTTTTAAAACCATAAAAGTTAGGAAAAGGAAAACTCCTTGGATTACTGACACAATAAAAGTGATGATGAAATTACGTGATAATGCTCTAATAAGATATAAAAAAAGCAGGAACTCAGAACACTGGAATTACTATAAAGATTTACGTAACTATACAACCAGTGCTATACGCCGTGACAAAAAAGCTTTCTTGGAGTTTACTTTAAGAAATTCTGATAAGAAAAATACATGGACTAATTTGCGCAAATATAATATCCATCAAAATCGACTGCAAGTATTCCTCCTCAATTAGAAGATGCACAGAAAATAAATAATTACTTTTCCGAGAAATTCACTCTTGATAACGCATCTCCTGCACTATTATCGTTTTATAATAATGCAAACATCAATTCTAATTTGCCTGAACTCTCTTTCAGTCTTTGTGACAACGAAGAAGTGAATAAAATAATAAGTTCTATCAAAAGTAAAGCCACAGGGATAGATGGAATTTCAATAACAATGATCAATTCATGTATCCCGTTCATAACTCCTTTTCTTGTCGACATATTTAATTACTGCTTTATTCACTCTATTGTACCTTTATCGTGGAAAATCTCCCTTGTTACCCCTATTGTTAAAAATAAAAACCCATCATCGCTTCGAGACCTCAGACCGATTAGTATTTTGCCAGGACTCTCTAAAATCTTTGAGAAACTCATATTTTTCCGTCTGATATCACATTGTGAACCACTTCTACCTATCAAGCAATCTGGTTTTAGGAAAGGATTTAGCACTTCGTCAGCTCTTACCGATTTAGTGAATGATATAGTCTATGCTACTGATCACAAAAAACTTACTACACTAGTTCTCCTCGACTTCAGTAAAGCTTTTGATACAATAAGTCATTCCTTGCTTATTGCCAAATTGCATTATTCCAATTTCAGTAGCACAGCAGTTAGCCTACTTCAATCATACCTGAGCGGCAGGCAGCAATCAGTTAGATTGAACTCTGAGACTTCTCCCTTAATTCCTATTACCTCTGGTGTTCCACAAGGTTCTATTTTAGGCCCACTCCTGTACTGTCTTTACACTTCCGACCTCCATAAGTCCATAACTTCTTGCTCATTCCATTTTTATGCTGACGATACGCAATTATATATCAGCTGTGAACTCAGGGACATAGTTGAATCTATTCATCTCCTGAATCAAGATTTACATCAAATTATTGAATTATCTCATCAGCACTCCCTGAAAATTAATCCTTCAAAATCAACCGTTATGTTATTTGGGCCAAGAAATCATCGTCTTGCTGCTGAAAGGTATGTAAATGTTCTCATTAATGATATACTGCTAGTACTTACACATTGTACTAAAAACCTCGGGTTTACTGATGGATGATAACCTGCGTTTTGTGGAAAACACTACCTATCTTGTTCAAATATCCTACACTATACTTAAGTCTCTATGGCAACATAAAGATTATTTATCTGTTGATTTAAAAGCAATGCTTGTCAATTCCTTAATATTTTCCAGAATTGATTATTGTGATGTAGTTTATGGTTCTTTTTCAGACAAAAGACAAAGTCAGAGAATTCAAAAAGTGCAGAATGCTTGCGTGCGATTCGTTTTTGGTTTGCGCAAATTCGACCATGTCACCTCTAAATTGCACGAACTAAAATGGTTGAATATGTCCAACAGACGTAGACTGCATTTTCTGAGTTTTGTGCACAAAATATTAACAACTAAAATACCTCATTATCTATTTCATCGTCTCAAGCATCGAGGTTCTTTACACTCTCTTAATATTAGATTCAGATCAAGCCTACATATTCCTAGATTTTCCACTTCTCGTTTTAAATCCTGTTTTACATATTCTGCCTCTAAATTATACAACTCGGTGCCTGACGATTTGAAAATCTTAAGTATATCTGCTTTCAAGCGTGCCCTGAGAAATGAATTATATGCTGAACAAAACAACTGTTCTAATTGTGCGATGTGATAATATATCAGTTTATGTTGTATGTATGTATGTATATATAAAAAATGTATGTGTAATTTAATATGAATATTCTCTCATGTGTTTGAACATTTTCAATGGTATTGATGTTATTGTCTACAAATTGTATTTCTGCAATCATGTGTATTTTTTTATTACTGTATGATGGTTAAGTGTAAGAACAGCTTATGCTGAACTTCGCCATTTGGAATAAAAGAAATTATTATTATTATTATTATTATTATTATATTATGAGGTCCTGAATAGGAATATGAACTTTTTGATTGTGAAAATTTGCGCGGAAGAGCGTGATTTCGACTTTTTCCAAAGTTTGTAAATCTGCAAATAGCACTCTGAAAACACGAAATATGATGTATTTGGTGCTAGATCCTGCCATATAACGCATTTTTGAAGCAAAATCTTGCTTCTGAGCAGATTAACAGGATCAAAAATTTCTCAACGAGACTCAGAAAAAACGCTGATAACTCGCTGGAAACGCAAAATTTTGTGCATTTGAGGACGGTTTCATGCGTATTATGTTGTATTGGATAGATTTATGTGATTTGCGATACTTTGAAACAGCTCAGAATGTGGTAATTTTGACTTATTTCAAACTTCATATAACTGCAGATAGCGCTCTGAAAACACGAGATACGATATTTTTGTCGATAGATTCATACATATTTTTAGGTTCTGAATAGGAATATGGACTTTTTGATTGTGAAAATCTGCGCGGAAAAGCGTGAATTCGACTTATTCCAAAGTTTGTAAAACTGCAAATAGCACTCTAAAAACACGAAATATGATGTATTTGGTGCTAGATTCAGCCATATAACGCATTTTTGAAGCAAAATCTTGCTTCTGAGCAGATTTTGCAGGATCAAAAATTCATCAACAAGACTCAGAAAAAACGCTGATAACTCGCTGGAAACGAAAAATTTTTTGCATTTTAGGACGGATTCATGCGTATTATGTTGTATTGGATAGAATTATTTGATTTGCGATACTTTGAAACTGCTCAGAATGTGGTAATTTTGACTTATTTCAAACTTCATATAACTGCAGATAGCGCTCTGAAAAACACGAGATACGATGTTTTTGTCGATAGATTCATACTTATTATGAGGTCCTGAATAGGAATATGAACTTTTTGATTGTGAAAATCTGCGCGGTAAAGCGTGATTTCGACTCATTCCAAAGTTTGTGAAACTGCGAATAGCACTCTGAAAACACGAAATATGATGTATTTGGTGCTAGATTCTGCCATATAACGCATTTTTGAAGCAAAATCCTGCATCTGAGTCGATTTACAGGATCAAAAATTTCTCGACGAGACTCAGAGAAAACGCTGATAACTCGCTGGAAACGCAAAATTTGATGCATTTGAGAACGGATTCATGCGTATTATGTTGTATTGGATAGATTCATGTGATTTGCGATACTTTGAAAGTGCTGAGAATGTGGTAATTTTGACTTATTTTAAACTTCATATAACTGCTGATAGCGCTCGTAAAACACGAGATGCGATGTTTTTGTCGATAGATTCATACATACTATGAGGTTCTGAATAGGAATATGAACTTTTTATTGTGAAAATCTGCGCGAAAAAGCGTGATTTCGACTTATTCCAAAATTTGTGAAACTTCGAATAGCACTCTAAAAACACGAAATATGATGTATTTGGTGCTAGATTCTGCCATATAACGCACTTTTGAAGCAAAACCTTGCTTCTGAGCGAATTGACAGCATCAAAAATTTCTCAACGAGACTCAGGAAAAACGCTTATAACTTGCTGGAAACGCAAAATTTTGTGCATTTGAGGACGAATTCATGCGTAATATGTTGTATTGGATAGATTTATGTGATTTGCGATACTTTGGAACTGCTCAGAATGTGGTAATTTTGACTTTTTTCAAACTTCATATAACTGCAGATAGCGCTCTGAAAACACGAGATACGATGTTTTTGTCGATAGATTCATACATATTACGAGGTCCCGAATAGAAATATGAACTTTTTGATTATGAAAATCTGCGCGGAAAAGCGTGATTCCGACTTATGCCAAAGTTTGTAAAACTGCAAATAGCACTCTAAAAACACGAAATCTGATGTATTTGGTGCTAGCTTCTGCCATATAACGCATTTTTGGAGCAAAATTTTGCTTCTGAGCAGATTTACAGGATAAAAAATTTCCCAACGAGACTCAGAGAAAACGCTGATAACTCGCTGGAAACGCAGAATTTTGTGCATTTGAGCACGAATTCATGCGTATCATGTTGTATTGGGATAGATTTATGTGATTTGCGATACTTTGAAACTGCTCAGAATGTGGTAATTTTGACTTATTTCAAACTTCATACAACTGCAGATAGCGCTCTGAAAAACACGAGATACGATGTTTTTGTCGATAGATTTATACATATTATGAGGTCCTGAATAGGGATATGAACTTTTTGATTGTGAAAATCTGCGCGGAAAAGCGTGATTTCGACCTATTCCAAAGTTTGTAAAACTGCAAATAGCACTCTAAAAACACGAAATATGATGAATTTGGTGCTAGATTTTGCCATATAACGCATTTTTGAAGCAAAATCTTGCTTCTGAGCAGATTTACAGGATCAAAAATTTCTCAACAAGACTCAGAAAAAACGCTGATAACTCGCTGGAAACGCAAAATATAGTGCATTTGAGGACGGATTCATGCGTATTACGTTGTATTGGATAGATTTATGTGATTTGCGATACTTTGAAACTGCTCAGAAAGTGGTAATTTTGACTTATTTCAAATTTCATATAACTGCAGATAGCGCTCTGAAAACACGAGATATGATGTTTTTGTCGATAGATTCATACATATTATGAGGTCCTGAATAGGAATATGAACTTTTTGATTGTGAAAATCTGCGCGGGAAAGCGTGATTTCGACATATTCCAAAGTTTGTAAAACTGCAAATAGCACCCTAAAAACACGAAATATGATGAATTTGGTGCTAGATTCTGCCATATAACGCATTTTTTGAAGCAAAATCTTGCTTCCGAGCAGATTTACAGGATCAAAAATTGCTCAACGAGACTCAGAGAAAACGCTGATAACTCGCTGGAAACGCAGAATTTTGTGCATTTGAGGACATACTCATGCGTATTATGTTGTATTGGATAGATTTATGTGATTTGCGATACTTTGAAACTGCTAAGAATGTGGTAATTTTGACTTATTTCAAACTTCATATAACTGCAGATAGCGCTCTGAAAACACGAGATACGATGTTTTTGTCGATAGATTCATACAAATTATGAGGTCCTGAAAAGGGATATGAACTTTTTAGATTGAAAATCCGCGCGGAAAGGCGTGATTTCGACTTATTCCAAAGTTTGTATAACTGCAAATAGCACTTTAAAAACACGAAATATGATGTATTTGGTGCTAGACTCTGCCATATAACGCATTTTTGAAGCAAAATCTTGCCTCTGAGCAGATTTACAGGATCAGAAATCTCTCAACGAGACTCAAAAATAACGCTGATAACTCGCTGGAAACGCAGAATTTTGTGCATTTGAGTACGGACTCATGCGTATTATGTTGTATTGGATAGATTTATGTGATTTGCGATACTTTGAAACTGCTCAGAATGTGGTTATTTTGACTTGTTTCAAACTTCATTTAACTGCAGATAGCTCTCTGAAAACACAAGATACGATGTTTTTGTCGATAGATTCATACATATTATGAGGTCCTGAATAGGAATATGAACTTTTTGATTGTGAAAATTTGCGCGGAAAAGCGTGATTTCGACTTTTTCCAAAGTTTGTAAAACTGCAAATAGCACTCTAAAAACACGAAATATGATGTATTTGGTGCTAGATTCTGCCATATAACGCATTTTTGAAGCAAAATCTTGCTTCTGGGCAGATTTTGCAGGATCAAAAATTCCTCAACAAGACTCAGAAAAAACGCTGGTAACTCACTGGAAACGCAAAATTTTGTGCATCTGAGGACGGTTTCATGCGTATTATGTTGTATTGGATAGAATTATTTGATTTGCGATACTTTGAAACTGCTCAGAATGTGGTAATTTTGACTTATTTCAAACTTCATATAACTGCAGATAGCGCTCTGAAAACACGAGATACGATGTTTTAGTCGATAGATTCGTACATATTATGAGCTCCTGAATAGGAATATGATCTTTTTGATTGTGAAAATCTGCGCGGAAAAGCGTGATTTCGACTTATTCCAAAGTTTGTAAAACTGCGAATAGCACTCTGAAAACACGAAATATGATGTATTTGGTGCTAGATTCTGCCATATAACGCCTTTTGCAAGCAAAATCTTGCTTCTGAGCAGATTTACAGGATCAAAAATTCCTCAACAAGACTCAGAAAAAACGCTGGTAACTCGCTGGAAACGCAAAATTTTGTGCATCTGAGGACGGTTTCATGCTTATTATGTTGTATTGGATAGATTTATGTGATTTGCGATACTTTGAAACTGCTCAGAATGTGGTAATTTTGACTTATTTCAAACTTCATACAACTGCAGATAGCGCTCTGAAAACACGAGATACGATGTTTTTGTCGATAGATTTATACATATTATGAGGTCCTGAATAGGGATATGAACTTTTTGATTGTGAAAATCTGCGCGGAAAAGCGTGATTTCGACCTATTCCAAAGTTTGTAAAACTGCAAATAGCACTCTAAAAACACGAAATATGATGAATTTGGTGCTAGATTTTGCCATATAACGCATTTTTGAAGCGAAATCTTGCTTCTGAGCAGATTTACAGGATCAAAAATTTCTCAACGAGACTCAGTAAAAACGCTGATAACTCGCTGGAAACGCAAAATTTAGTGCATTTGAGGACGGATTCATGCGTATTACGTTGTATTGGATAGATTTATGTGATTTGCGATACTTTGAAACTGCTCAGAAAGTGGTAATTTTGACTTATTTCAAATTTCATATAACTGCAGATAGCGCTCTGAAAACACGAGATATGATGTTTTTGTCGATAGATTCATACATATTATGAGGTCCTGAATAGGAATATGAACTTTTTGATTGTGAAAATCTGCGCGGGAAAGCGTGATTTCGACATATTCCAAAGTTTGTAAAACTGCAAATAGCACCCTAAAAACACGAAATATGATGAATTTGGTGCTAGATTCTGCCATATAACGCATTTTTGAAGCAAAATCTTGCTTCCGAGCAGATTTACAGGATCAAAAATTGCTCAACGAGACTCAGAGAAAACGCTGATAACTCGCTGGAAACGCAGAATTTTGTGCATTTGAGGACATACTCATGCGTATTATGTTGTATTGGATAGATTTATGTGATTTGCGATACTTTGAAACTACTCAGAATGTGGTAATTTTGACTTATTTCAAACTTCATATAACTGCAGATAGCGCTCTGAAAACACGAGATACGATGTTTTTGTCGATAGATTCATACAAATTATGAGGTCCTGAAAAGGGATATGAACTTTTTAGATTTGAAAATCCGCGCGGAAAGGCGTGATTTCGACTTATTCCAAAGTTTGTATAACTGCAAATAGCACTTTAAAAACACGAAATATGATGTATTTGGTGCTAGACTCTGCCATATAACGCATTTTTGAAGCAAAATCTTGCCTCTGAGCAGATTTACAGGATCAGAAATCTCTCAACGAGACTCAAACATAACGCTGATAACTCGCTGGAAACGCAGAATTTTGTGCATTTGAGTACGGACTCATGCGTATTATGTTGTATTGGATAGATTTATGTGATTTGCGATACTTTGAAACTGCTCAGAATGTGGTTATTTTGACTTGTTTCAAACTTCATTTAACTGCAGATAGCTCTCTGAAAACACAAGATACGATGTTTTTGTCGATAGATTCATACATATTATGAGGTCCTGAATAGGAATATGAACTTTTTGATTGTGAAAATTTGCGCGGAAAAGCGTGATTTCGACTTTTTCCAAAGTTTGTAAAACTGCAAATAGCACTCTAAAAACACGAAATATGATGTATTTGGTGCTAGATTCTGCCATATAACGCATTTTTGAAGCAAAATCTTGCTTCTGGGCAGATTTTGCAGGATCAAAAATTCCTCAACAAGACTCAGAAAAAACGCTGGTAACTCACTGGAAACGCAAAATTTTGTGCATCTGAGGACGGTTTCATGCGTATTATGTTGTATTGGATAGATTCATGTGATTTGCGATACTTTGAAACAGCTCAGAATGTGGTAATTTTGACTTATTTCAAACTTCATATAACTGCAGATAGCGCTCTGAAAACACGAGATACGATGTTTTTGTCGATAGATTCATACATATTATGAGGTCCTGAATAGGAATATGGACTTTTTGATTGTGAAAATCTGCGCGGAAAAGCGTGATTTCGACTCATTCCAAAGTTTGTAAAACTGCAAATAGCACTCTAAAAACACGAAATATGATGTATTTGGTGCTCGATTCAGCCATATAACGCATTTTTGAAGCAAAATCTTGCTTCTGAGCAGATTTTGCAGGATCAAAATTTCCTCAACAAGACTCAGAAAAAACGCTGATAACTCGCTGGAAACGCAAAATTTTTTGCATTTCAGGACGGATTCATGCGTATTATGTTGTATTGGATAGAATTATTTGATTTGCGATACTTTGAAACTGCTCAGAATGTGGTAATTTTGACTTATTTCAAACTTCATATAACTGCAGATAGCGCTCTGAAAACACGAGATACGATGTTTTAGTCGATAGATTCGTACATATTATGAGGTCCTGAATAGGAATATGATCTTTTTGATTGTGAAAATCTGCGCGGAAAAGCGTGATTTCGATTTATTCCAAAGTTTGTAAAACTGCGAATAGCACTCTGAAAACACGAAATATGATGTATTTGGTGCTAGATTCTGCCATATAACGCCTTTTGCAAGCAAAATCTTACATCTGAGCAGATTCACACGATCAGAAATTTCTCAATGAGATTCAGAAAAAACGCTGATAACTCGCTGGGAACGCAAAATTCTGTGCATTTGAGGACTGATTCATGCGTATTATGTTGTATTGGATAGATTTATGTGATTTGCGATATTTTGAAACTGCTCAGAATGTGGTAATTTTGACTCATTTCAAACTTCATATAACTGCAGATAGCGCTCTGAAAACACGAGATAAGATGTTTTTGTCGATAGATTCATACATATTATGAGGTTCTGAATAGGAATATGAACTTTTCGATTGTGAAAATCTGCGCGAAAGACCGTGATTTCGACTTATTCCAAAATTTGTGAAACTGCGAATAGCACTCTAAAAACACGAATATGATGTATTTGGTGCTAGATTCTGCCATATAACGCATTTTTGAAGCAAAATCTTGCTTCTGAGCGGATTTACAACATCAAAAATTTCTCAACGAGACTCAGGAAAAACGCTGATAATTTGCTGGAAACGCAAAATTTTGTGCACTTAAGGACGGATTCATGCGTAATATGTTGTATTGGATAGATTTATGTGATTTGCGATTCTTTGAAACTGCTCAGAATGTGGTAATTTTGACTTATTTCAAACTTCATACAACTGCAGATAGCGCTCTGAAAACACGAGATACGATGTTTTTGTCGATAGATTCATACATACTATGAGGTCCTGAATAGGAATATGAACTTTTTGATTGTGGAAATCTGCGCGGATAAGCGTGATTTCGACCTATTCCAAAGTTTGTAAAACTGCAAATAGCACTCTAAAAAACACGAAATATGATGAATTTGGTGCTGGATTCTGCCATATAACGCATTTTTGGAGCAAAATCTTGCTTCTGAGCAAATTTACAGGATCAAAAATTTCTCAACGAGACTCAGAAAAAACGCTGATAACTCGCTGGAAACGCAAAATTTAGTGCATTTGAGGACGGATTCTTGCGTATTACGTTGTATTGGATAGATTTATGTTATTTGCGATACTTTGAAACTGCTCAGAATGTGGTAATTCCAAAGTTTGTAAAACTGCAAATAGCACTCTAAAAACACGAAATATGATGTATTTGGTGCTCGATTCAGCCATATAACGCATTTTTGAAGCAAAATCTTGCCTTCTGAGCAGATTTTGCAGGATCAAAAATTCCTCAACAAGACTCAGAAAAAACGCTGATAACTCGCTGGAAACGCAAAATTTTTTGCATTTCAGGACGGATTCATGCGTATTATGTTGTATTGGATAGAATTATTTGATTTGCGATACTTTGAAACTGCTCAGAATGTGGTAATTTTGACTTATTTCAAACTTCATATAACTGCAGATAGCGCTCTGAAAACACGAGATACGATGTTTTAGTCGATAGATTCATACATATTATGAGGTCCTGAATAGGAATATGAACTTTTTGATTGTGGAAATCTGCGCGGAAAAGCGTGATTTCGACTTATTCCAAAGTTTGTAAAACTGCGAATAGCACTCTGAAAACACGAAATATGATGTATTTGGTGCTGGATTCTGCCATATAACGCCTTTTGCAAGCAAAATCTTACATCTGAGCAGATTCACACGATCAGAAATTTCTCAATGGGATTCAGAAAAAACGCTGATAACTCGCTGGGAACGCAAAATTCTGTGCATTTGAGGACTGATTCATGCGTATTATGTTGTATTGAATAGATTTATGTGATTTGCGATATTTTGAAACTGCTCAGAATGTGGTAATTTTGACTCATTTCAAACTTCATATAACTGCAGATAGCGCTCTAAAAACACGAGATAAGATGTTTTTGTCGATAGATTCATACATATTATGAGGTTCTGAATAGGAATATGAACTTTTCGATTGTGAAAATCTGCGCGAAAACCGTGATTTCGACTTATTCCAAAATTTGTGAAACTGCGGATAGCACTCTAAAAACACGAAATATGATGTATTTGGTGCTTGATTCTGCCGTATAAACGCATTTTTGAAGCAAAATCTTGCTTCTGAGCGGATTTACAACATCAAAAATTTCTCAACGAGACTCAGGAAAAACGCTGATAATTTGCTGGAAACGCAAAATTTAGTGCATTTGAGGACGGATTCATGCGTATTACGTTGTATTGGATAGATTTATGTTATTCGCGATACTTTGAAACTGCTCAGAATGTGGTAATTTTGACTTATTTCAAACTTCATACAACTGCAGATAGCGCTCTGAAAACACGAGATACGATGTTTTTTTCGATAGATTCATACATATTATGAGGTTCTGAATAGGAATATGAACTTTTTGATTGTGAAAATCTGCGCGGAAAAGCGTGATTTCGACCTATTCCAAAGTTTGTAAAACTGCAAATAGCACTCTAAAAACACGAAATATGTTGTATTTGGTGCTAAATTCTGCCATATAACGCATTTTTGAAACAAAATCTTGCTTCTGAGCAGATTTACAGGATCAAAAATTTCTCAACGAGACTCAGGAAAAACGCTGATAACTCGCTGGAAACGCAAAATTTAGTGCATTGGAGGACGGATTCATGCGTATAACGTTGTATTGGATAGATTTATGTGATTTGCGATACTTTGAAACTGCTCAGAAAGTGGTAATTTTGACTTATTTCAAACTTCATATAACTGCAGATAGCGCTCTGAAAACACGAGATACGATGTTTTTGTCGATAGATTTATACATATTATGAGGTCCTGAATAGGAATATGAACTTTTTGATTGTGAAAATCTGCGCGGAAAAGCGTGATCTCGACATATTCCAAAGTTTGTAAAACTGCAAATAGCACTCTAAAAACAAGAAATATGATGTATTTGGTGCTAGATTCTGCCATATAACGCATTTTTGAAGCAGAATCTTGCTTCTGAGCCGATTTACAGGATCAAAAATTTCTCGACGAGACTCAGAGAAAACGCTGATAACTCGCTGGAAACGCAAAATTTGATGCATTTGAGAACGGATTCATGCGTATTATGTTGTATTGGATAGATTCATGTGATTTGCGATACTTTGAAAGTGCTCAGAATGTGGTAATTTTGACTTATTTCAAACTTCATATAACTGCTGATGGCGCTCTGAAAACACGAGATGCGATGTTTTTGTCGATAGATTCATACATATTATAAGGTCCTGAATAGGAATATGAACTTTCTGATTGTGAAAATCTGCGCGGAAAAGCGTGATTCTGCTTATTCCAAAGTTTGTAAAACTGCAAATAGCACTCTAAAAAAACGAAATATGATGTATTTGGTGCTAGATTCTGCCATATAACGCATTTTTGAAGCAAAATCTAGCTTCTGAGCAGATTTACAGGTTTGAGGACGGATTCATGCGTATAATGTTGTATTGGATAGATTTATGTGATTTGCGATACTTTGAATCTGCTCAGAGTGTGGTAATTTTGACTTATTTCGAACTCCATATTACTGCAGATAGCGCTCTGAAAACACGAGATACGATGTTTTTGTCAATAGATTCATACATATTATGAGGTCCTGAATAGGAATATGAACTTTTTGATTGTGAAAATCTGCGCGGAAAAGCGTGTCTTCGACATATTCCAGAGTTTGTAAAACTGCAAATAGCACTCTAAAACCACGAAATATGATGTATTTGGTGCTAGATTCTGCCATATAACGCATTTTTGAAGCAAAATCTTGCTTCTAAGCAGATTTACAGAATCAATAATTTCTCAAAGAGACTCAGAAAAAACGCTGATAACTCGCTGGACACGCAAAATTTAGTGCATTTGAGGACGGATTCATGCGTATTACGTTGTATTGGATAGATTTATGTGATCTGCGATACTTTGAAACTGCTCAGAATGTGGTAATTTTGACTTATTTCAAACTTCATACAACTGCAGATAGCGCTCTGAAAACACGAGATACGATGTTTTTGTCGATAGATTCATACATATTATGAGGTTCTGAATAGGAATATGAACTTTTTGATTGTGAAAATCTGCGCGGAAAAGCGTGATTTCGACCTATTCCAAAGTTTGTAAAACTGCAAATAGCACTCTAAAAACACGAGATATGTTGTATTTGGTGCTAGATTCTGCCATATAACGCACTTTTGAAGCAAAATCTTGCTTCTGAGCCGACTTACAGGATCAAAAATTTCCAAACGAGACTCAGAAAAAACGCTGATAACTCGCTGGAAACGCAAATTTTAGTGCATTTGAGGACGGATTCATGCGTATAACGTTGTATTGGATAGATTTATGTGATTTGCGATACTTTGAATCTGCTCAGAGTGTGGTAATTTTGACTTATTTCGAACTCCATATTACTGCAGATAGCGCTCTGAAAAACACGAGATACGATGTTTTTGTCGATAGATTCATACATATTATGAGGTCCTGAATGAGAATATGAACTTTTTGATTGTGAAAATCTGCGCGGAAAAGCTTGTCTTCGACATATTCTAGAGTTTGTAAAACTGCAAATTGCACTCCAAAAACACGAAATATGATGTATTTGGTGCTAGATTCTGCCATATAACGCATTTTTGAGCAAAATCTTGCTTCCGAGCCGATTTACAGGATCAAAAATTTCTCAACGAGACTCAGAGAAAACGCTGATAACTCGCTGGAAACGCAAAATTTTGTGCATTTGAGGACGGATTCATGCGTATTATGTTGTATTGGATAGATTTATGTGATTTGCGATACTTTGAAACTGCTCAGAATGTGGTAATTTTGACTCATTTCAAACTTCATATAACTGCAGATAGCGCTCTGAAAACACGAGATACGATGTTTTTGTCGATGGATTCATACATATTATGAGGTCCTGAATAGGAATATGAACTTTTTGATTGTAAAAATCTGCGCGGAAAAGCGTGATTTCGACTTATTCCAAAGTTTGTAAACTGCAAATAGCACTCTAAAAACACAAAATATGATGTATTTGGTGCTAGATTCTGCCATATAACGCATTTTTGAAGCAAAATCTTGCTTCTAAGCAGATTTACAGAATCAATAATTTCTCAACGAGATTCAGAAAAACGCTGATAACTGGCAGAAAACGGAAAATTTTGTGCATTTGAGGACGGATTCATGCGTATTATGTTGTATTGGATAGATTTATGTGATTTGCGATACTTTGAAACTGCTCAGAATGTGGTAATTTTGACTTATTCCAAACTTCATATGACTGCAGATAGCGCACTGAAAACACGAGATACGATGTTTTTGTCGATAGATTCATACATATTATGAGGTCCTGAATAGGAATATGAACTTTTTGATTGTGAGAATCTGCGCGGAAAAGCGTGATTCCGACTCATTCCAATGTTTGTAAAACTGCAAATAGCACTCTAAAAACAGGAAATATGATGTATTTGGTGCTAGATTCTGCCATATAACGCATTTTTGAAGCTAAATCTTGTTCTGAGCAGATTTACAGGATCAAAAATTTCTCAACGAGACTCAGGAAAAAACGCTGATAACTTGCTGGAAACGCAAAATTTCGTGCATTTGAGGATGGATTCATGCGTATTATGTTCATTGGATAGATTTATGTGATTCGCGTTACTTTGAAACTGCTCAGAATGTGGTAATTTTGACTTATTTCAAACTTCACATAACTGCAGATAGCGCTCTGAAAACACGAGAGACGATGTTTTTGTCGATAGATTTATACATATTATGAGGTCCTGAATAGTAATATGATATTTTTGATTGTGAAAATCTGCGTGGGAAAGCGTGATTCGACTTATTCCAAAGTTTATAAAACTGCAAATAGCACTCTAAAAACACGAAATATGATGTATTTGATGCTTGATTCTGCCATATAACGCATTTTTGAAGCAAAATCTTGCTTCTGAGCAGATTTACAGGATCAAAAATTTCTCAACGAGACTCAAAAGAAACGCTGGTAACCTCGCTGGAAACGCATAATTTTGTGCATTTGAGAACAGATTCATGCGTATTATGTTGTATTGGATAGATTTATGTGATTTGCGATACTTTGAAACTGCTCAGAATGTGGTAATTTTGACTTATTTCGAACTTCATATAACTCCAGATAGCGCTCCGAAAACACGAGATACGATGTTTTTGTCGATAGATTCATACATATTGTGAGGTCCTGAATAGGAATATGAACTTTTTGATTATGAAAATCTGCGCGGAAAAGCGTGATTACGACTTATTCCAAAGTTTGTAACACTGCAAATAGCACTCTAAAACACGAAATATGATGTATTTGGTGCCAGATTGCGCCATATAACGCATTTTTGAAGCAAAATCTTGCTTCTGAGCAGATTTACAGGATCAAAAATTTCGCAACGAGATTCAGAAAAAACGCTGATAACTCGCTGGAAACGCAAAATTTTGTGCATTTGAGGACGGATTCATGCGTATCATGTTGTATTGGATAGAATTATCTGATTTGAAATACTTGGAAACTGCTCAGAATGTGGTAATTTTGACTTATTTCAAACTTCATATAACTGCAGATAGCGCTCTGAAAACACGAGATACGATGTTTTTGTCTATAGATTCATACATATTATGAGGTCCTCAATAGGAATATTAACTTTTTAATTGTAAAAATTTGCGCGGAAAAGCGTAATTTCGACTTATTCCAAAGTTTGTAAAACTGCAATTAGCACTCTAAAACACGGAATATGATGTATTTGGTGCTAGATTCTGCCATATAACGGATTTTTAAGCAAAATCTCACATCTGAGCAGATTTACACGATCAAAAATTTCTCAATGAGATTCAGAAAAAACGCTGATAATTCGCTAGAAACGCAAAATTTTGTGCATTTAAGGACGGATTCATGCGTAATATGTTGTATTGGATGGATTTATGTGATTTGCGATACATTGAAACTGCTCAGAATGTGGTAATTTTGACTTATTTCAAACTCTATATAACTGCAGATAGCGCTCTGAAAACACGAGATACGATATTATGAGGTCCTGAATAGGAATATGAACTTTTTGATCGTGAAAATCTGCGCGGGAAAGCGTGATTTCGATTTATTCCAAAGTTTGTGAAACTGCAAATAGCACTCTAAAAACACAAAATATGATGTATTTGGTGCTAGATTCTGCCATATAACGCATTTTTGAAGCAAAATCTTACTTCTTAGCAGATTTACAGGATCAGAAAGTTCTCAACGAGACTCAGAAAGAACGCTGATAACTCGCTGGAAACGCAGAATTTTGTGCATTTGAGTACGGATTCATGCGTATTATGTTGTATTGGATAGATTTGTGTGATTTGCGATACTTTGAAACTGCTCAGAATGTGGTAATTTTGACTTATTTCAAACTTCATATAACTGCAGATAGCGCTCTAGAAACACAGGATACGATGTTTTTGTCGATAGATTTATACATATTATAAGGTCCTGAATAGGAATATGAACTTTTTGATTGTGAAAATCTGCGCGGAAAAGCGTGATTTCGACTTATTCCAAAGTTTGTGAAACTGCAAATAGTACTCTAAGAACACAAAATATGATGTATTTGGTGCTAGATTCTGCCAGATAACGCATTTTTGAAGCAAAATCTTGCTTCTGAGCAGATTTACAGGATCAGAAATTCCTCAACGAGACTCAGAAAAAACGCTGATAACTCGCTGGAAACGCAGAATTATGTGCATTTGAGGACTGATTCATGCGTATTATGTTGTATTGGATAGATTTATGTGATTTGCGATACTCTGAAACGGCTGAGAATGTGGTAATTTTGACTTATTTCAAACTTCATATAACTGCAGATAGCGCTCTGAAAACACGAGATACGATGTTTTTGTCGATAGATTCATACATATAATGAGGTCCTGAATAGGAATATGATTTTCTTGATTGTGAAAATCTGCGCGGAAGGGCGTGATTCCGACTCATTCCTGAGTTTGTAAAACTGCAAATAGCACTCTTAAAACACAAAATATGATGTTTTTTAGTGCTAGATTCTGCCATATAAAGCATTTTTGAAGCAAAATCTTGCTTCTGAGCAGATTTACAGGATCAAGAATTTCTCAACGAGACTCAGAAAAAACGCTGATAACTCGCTGAAAACGCAAATTTTGTGCATTTGAGGACGGATTCATGCGTATTATGTCGTATTGGATAGATTTATGTGATTTGAGATATTTTTAAACAGCTCAGAATGTGGTAATTTTGACTTATTTCAAACTTCATATAACTGCAGATAGAGCACTGAAATCACGAGATACGATGTTTTTGTCGATAGATTCATACATATTATGAGGTCCTGAATAGGAATATGAACTTTTTGATTGCGAAAATCTACGCGGAAAAGCGTGATTTCGACTTATTCCAAAGTTTGTAAAACTGCAAATAGCACTCTAAAAACACGAAATATGATGTATTCGGTGCTAGATTCTGCCATATAACGCATTTTCTAAGCAAAATCCTACATCTGAGCAGATTAACACGATCAAAAATTTCTCAATGAGATTCAGAAAAAACGCTGAGAACTCGCTGGAAACGCAAAACTTTGTGCATTTTAGGACGGATTCATGCGTATTATGTTGTATTGGATAGATTTATGTGATTTGCGATACATTGAAACTGCTTAGAATGTGGTAATTTTGACTTATTTCAAACTTTATATAACTGCAGATAGCGCTCTGAAAAACAAGATACGACATTATGAGGTCCTGAATAGGAATATGAACTTTCTGATTGTGAAAATCTGCGCGGAAAAGCGTGATTTCGACTTATCCCAAAGTTTGTAAAACTGCAAATAGCACTCTAAAAACACGAAATATGAAGTATTTGGTGCTAGATCCTGCCATATAACGCATTTTTGAAGCAAAATCTTGCATCTGAGCAGATTTACTAGATCAAAAATTTCTCAATGAGATTCAGAAAAAACGCTGATAACTCGCTGGAAACGCAAAATTTAGTGCATTTGAGGACGGTTTCATGCGTATTATGTTGCATTGGATATATTTATGTGATTTGCCATACTTTGAAACAGCACAGAATGTGGTAATTTTGACCTATTTCAAACTTCATATAACTGCAGATAGCGCTCTAAAAACACGAGATACGATGTTTTTGTCGATAGATTCATACATATTATGAGGTCCTGGATAGAAATATGGACTTTTTGATTGTGAAAATCTGCGCGGAAAAGCGTGATCTCGACTTATTCCAAAGTTTGTAAAACTGCAAATAGCACTCCAGAAACACGAAATACGGAGTATTTGGTGCTGGATCCTGCCATATAACGCATTTTTGAAGCAAAATCTTGCATCTGAGCAGATTTACACGATCAAAAATTTCTCAATGAGACTCAGAAAAAACGCTGATAACTCGCTGGAAACGCAAAATTTTGTGCATTTGAGGACGGTTTCATGCGTATTATGTTGTATTGGATAGATTTATGTGATTTGCGATCATTTGGAACTGCTCAGAAAGTGGTAATTTTGACTTATTTCAAACTTCATATTACTGCAGATAGCGCTCTCAAAACACGAGATACGATGTTTTTGTCGATGGATTCATACATATTTTGAGGTCCTAGAAAGAAATATGAACTTTTTGATTGTGAAAATCTCTGCGGAAAAGCGTGAATTCGACTTATTCAAAAGTTTGTAAAACTGCAAATAGCACTTTAAAAACACGAGATATGATGTATTTGGTGCTAGATTCTGCCATATAACGCATTTTCAAAGCAAAATCTTGCTTCTGAGCAGATTTACAGGATCAAAAATTACTCAATGAGACTCAGAAAAAACGCTGATAACTCGCTGGAAACGCAAAATTTTGTGCATTTGAGGACGAATTCATGCGTATTATGTTGTAATGGATAGGCTCATGTGATTTGCGATACTTTGAAACTGCTCAGAATGTGGTTATTTTGACTTATTTCTAACTTCATATAACTGCAGATAGCGCTCTGAAAACACGAGATATGATGTTTTTGTCGATAAATTCATACTTATTTCAAACTTCATATAACTGCAGATAGCGCTCTTGAAACACGAGATACGATGTTTTTGTCGATAGATTCATACATATTATGAGGTATTGGAAAGATTCATGTGATTTGCGATACTTTGAAACTGCTCAGAATGTTTTAATTTTGACTTATTTCAAACCTTATATAACTGCAGATAGCGCTCTGAAAACACGAGATACGATGTTTTTGTCGATAGATTCATACATATTATGATGTCCTGACTAGGAATATGAACTTTTTGATTGTGAGAATCTGCGCGGTGAAGCGTGATTTCGACTTATTCCAAAGTTTATAAAACTGCGAATAGCACTCTAAAAACACGAAATATGTTGTATTTGGTGCTAGATTCTGCCATATAACGCATTTTTGAAGCAAAATCTTACATCTGAGCAGATTTACAGTATCAAAAATTTCTCAATGAGACTCAGAAAAAACGCTGATAATTCGCTGCAAACGCAAAATTTTGTGCATTTGAGGACGGATTTATGCGTATAATGTTGTATTAGATAGAATTACGTGATTTGCGATACTTTGAAACTGCTCAGAATGTGGTAATTTTCACTTATTTCAAACTTCATATAACTGCAGATAGCGCTCTGAAAACACGAGATACGGTGTTTTTGTCGATAGATTCATACATATTATGAGGTCCTGAATAAGAATATGAACTTTTTGATTGTGAAAGTCTGAGCGGAAGAGCGTGATTTCGACTTATTCCAAAGTTTGTTAAACTGCAAAAAGCACTTCAGAAACACGGAATATGATGTATTTGGTGCTGGATTCTGCCATTAAACGCATTTTTGAAGCATAATCTTGCTTCTGAGCAGATTTACACGATCAAAAATTTCTCAATGAGATTCAGAAAAAACGCTGATAACTCGCTGGAAACGCAAAATTTTGTGCATTTGAGGACGGATTTATGCGTATTATGTTGTATTGGATAGATTTATGTGATTTGCGATACTTCGAAACTGCTCAGAATGTGGTAATTTTGACTTATTTCAAATTTCATATAACTGCAGATAGCGCTCTGAAAACACGAGATACGATGTTTTTGTCGATAAATTCATACATATTATGAGGTTTCGAATAGGAATATGAACTTTTTGAAAGTGAAAATTCGCGCGGAAAAGCGTTATTTCGACTTATTCCAAAGTTTTTAAAACTGCAAATAGCACACTAAAAACACAAAATATGATGTATTTGGTGCTAGATTCTGCCATATAACGCATTTTTGAAGCAAAATCTTACATCTGAGCAGATTTACAGGATCAGAAATTTCTCAATGAGACTCAGAAAAAACGCTGATAATTCGCTGGAAACGTTGAATTTTGTGCATTTGAGGACGGATTCATAGTATAATGTTGTATTGGATAGATTTATGTGATTTGCGATACTTTGAAACTGCTCAGAATTTGGTAATTTTGACTTATTTCAAACTTCATATAACTGCAGATAGCGCTCTTGAAACACGAGATACGATGTTTTTGTCGATAGATTCATACATATTATGAGGTCCTGAATAGGTATATGAACTTTTTGATTGTGAAAATCTGCGCGGAAGAGCGTGATTTCGACTTATTCCAAAGTTTGTAAGACTGCAAATAGCACTCTAAAAACACGAAATATGATGTATTTGGTGCTAGATTCTGTCATTGAACGCATTTTTAAAGCAAAATCTTGCTTCTGAGCAGTTATACAGGATCAAAAGTTTCTCAACGAGACTCAGAAAAAACGCTGATAACTCGCTTGAAACGCAAAATTTTGTGCATTTGAGGACGGATTCATGCGTATCATGTTGTATTGGATAGATTTATGTGATTTGCGATACTTTGAAACTGCTCAGAATGTTTTAATTTTGACTTATTTCAAACCTTATATAACTGCAGATAGCGCTCTGAAAACACGAGATACGATGTTTTTGTCGATAGATTCATACATATTATGATGTCCTGAATAGGAATATGAACTTTTTGATTGTGAGAATCTGCGCGGAAAAGCGTGATTTCGACTTATTCCAAAGTTCATAAAACTGCGAATAGCACTCTAAAAACACGAAATATGATGTATTTAGTGCTAGATTCTGCCATATAACGCATTTTCGAAGCAAAATCTTATAATCTGAGCAGATTTACAGGAGCAACAATTTCTGAATGAGACTCAGAAAAAACGCTGATAATTCGCTGGAAACGCAAAATTTTGTGCATTTGAGGACGGATTCATGCGTATAATGTTGTATTGGATAGATTTATGTGATTTGCGATACTTTGAGACTGCTCAGAATGTGGTAATTTTGACTTATTTCAAACTTCATATAACTGCAGATTGCGCTCTAAAAACATTAGATACGATGTTTTTGTCGATAGAATCATACATAATATAAGCTCCTGAATAGGAATATGAACTTTTTGATTGTGAAAATCTGCGCAGAAAAGCGTGATTTCGGCTTATTCCAAAGTTTGTAAAACTGCAAATAGCACTTCAAAAACACGAAATATGATGTATTTGGTGCTGGATTCTGCCATATAACGCATTTTTGAAGCAAAATCTTACTTCTGAGCAGACTTACAGGATCAAAAATTTCTCAACGAGACTCAGACAAAACGCTGATAACTCGCTGGAAACGCAAAATATTGTGCATTTGAGGACGGATTCATGCGTATTATGTTGTATTGGATAGATTTAAGTGATTTGCGATAATTTGAAACTGCTCAGAATGGGGTAGTTTTGACTTATTTCAAACTTCATATAACTGCAGATAGCGCTCTGAAAACACGCGATACGATGTTTTTGTCGATAGATTCATACATATTATGATGTCCTGAATAGGAATATGAACTTTTTGATTGTGAAAATCTGCGCGGAAAAGCGTGATTCCGACTTATTCCAAAGTTTATGAAACTGCAAATAGCACTCTAAAAACACGAAATATGATGTATTTGGTACTAGATTCTGCCATATAACGCATTTTTGAAGCAAAATCTTACATCTGAGCAGATTTACAGGATCAAAAATTTCTCAATGAGACTCAGAAAAAACGCTGATACCTCGCTGGAAACGCAAAATTTTGTGCATTTGAGGACGGATTCATGCGTATTATGTTGTATTGGATAGGTTTATGTGATTTGCGATACTTTGAAACTGCTCAGAATGTGGTAATTTTGACTTCTTTCAAACTTCATATAACTGCAGATAGCGCTCTGAAAACACGCGATACGATGTTTTTGTCGATAGATTCATACATATTATGGAGTCCTGAATAGGAATATGAACTTTTTGATTGTGAAAATCTGCGCGGAAAAGCGTGATTCCGACTTATTACAAAGTTTATAAAACTGCAAATAGCACTCTAAAAACAAGTAATATGATGTATTTGGTGCTAGATTCTGCCATATAACGCATTTTTGAAGCAAAATCTTACATCTGAGCAGATTTACAGGATCAAAAATTTCTCAATGACACTCAGAAAAAACGCTGATAACTCACTGGAAACGCAAAATATTGTGCATTTGAGGACGGATTCATAAGTATTATGTTGTATTGAATAGATTTAAGTGATTTGCGAAACTTTAAAACTGCTGAGAATGTGGTAATTTTGACTTATTTCAAACTTCATATAATTGCAGATAGCGCTCTGAAAACACGAGATACGATGTTTTTGTCGATAAATTCATACATATTATGAGGTCCTGAATAGGAATATGGACTTTTTGATTGTGAAAATCTGCGCGAAAAAGCGTGATTCCGACTTATTCCAAAGTTTGTAAAACTGCGAATAGCACTCTAAAGACACGAAATATGATGTATTTGGTGCTAGATTCTGCCATATAACGCATTTTTGAAGCAAAATATTGCTTCTGAGCAGATTTACAGGATCAAAACTTTCTCAACGAGACTCAGAAAAAACGCTGATAACTCGCTGGAAACGCAAAATTTTGTGTATTTGAGGACGGATTCATGCGTATTATGTTGTATTGGATAGATTTATGTGATTTGCGATACTTTGAAACTGCTCAGAATGTGGTAATTTTGACTTACTTCAAACTTCATATAACTGCAGATAGCGCTCTTAAGACACGAAATACGATGTTTTTGTCGATAGATTCATACATATTATGAGGTCCTGAATAGGAATATGAACTTTTTGATTGTGAAAATCTGCGCGGAAAAGCGTGATTCCGACTTATTCCAAAGTTTGTAAAACTGCAAACAGCACTCTAAAAACACGGAATATGATGTATTTGGTGCGAGATTCTGCCATATAACGCATTTTTGGAGCAGAATCTTGCATCTGAGCAGATTAACAGGATCAAAAATTTCTCAATGAGACTCAGAAAAAACGCTGATAACTCGCTGGAAACGCAAAATTTTGTACATTTGAGGACGGATCCATGCGTATTATGTTGTATTGGATAGATTTATGTGATTTGCGATACTTTGGGACTGCTCAGAATGTGGTAATTTTGACTTATTTCAAATTTCATATAACTGCAGATAGCGCTCTGAAAACACGAGATACGATGTTTTTGTCGATAGATTCATACATATCATGAGGTCCTGAATAGGAATATGAACTTTTTGATTGTGTAAGCATTTATTTATTAAATTTGAACTTCGCGCCTGCTACTACCGCTAGAAAGTAGATGGCAGCATAATAATAGGAAGATGGTCGTCTTATGTTATGTTGTAATGATGTTGTTATGATGTTGTCATGTAGATGTACATGTGTTTTTAAGTAAGAATAAAGTTTAGTTGTGCTAGAAGAAAATAAAATATTTATGTTCGTGAAAGAAGTGCCCTTACAATTGTGAAATTCTGCGCGGAAAAGCGTGATTCCGACTTACTCCAAAGTTTGTAAAACTGCAAATAGAACTCTAAAAACACGAAATATGATGTATTTGGTGCTAGATTCTGTCATATAACGCATTTTTAAAGCAAAATATTGCTTCTGAGCAGATTTACAGGATCAAAAATTTCTCAACGAGACTCAGAAAAAACGCTGATAACTCGCTGGAAACGCAAAATTTTGTGCATTTGAGGACGGATCCATGCGTATTATGTTGTATTGGATAGATTTATGTGATTTGCGATACATTGAAACTGCTCAGAATGTGGTAATTTTGACTTATTTCAAATTTCATATAACTGCAGATAGCGCTCTGAAAACACGAGATACGATGTTTTTGTCGATAGATTCATACATATCATGAGGTCCTGGATAGGAATATGAACTTTTTGATTGTGAAAATCTGCGCGGAAAAGCGTATTTCGACTTATTCCAAAGTTTGTAAAACTGCAAATAGCACTCTAAAAACACGAAATATGATGTATTTGGTGCTAGATTCTGCCAAATAATGCATTTTTCAAGCAAAATCTTGCATCTGAGCAGATTTACAGAATCCAAAATTTCTCAATGAGACTCAGAAAAAACGCTGATAACTCACAGGAAACGCAGAATCTTGTGCATTTGAGGACGGATTCATGCGTATAATGTTTAATTGGATAGATTTATGTGATTTGCAATACTTTGAAACTGCTCAGAATATGGTAATTTTGACTTATTTCAAACTTCATATAACTGCAGATAGCGCTCTGAAAACACAAGATACGATGTTTTTGTCGATTGATTCATACATATTATGAGGTCCTGAATAGGAATATGAACTTTCCGATTGTGAAAATCTGCGCGGAAAAGCGTGATTTCGACTTATTCCAAAGTCTGTAAAACTGCAAATAGCACTCTAAAAACACTGAATATGATGTATTTGGTGCTAGATTCTGCCATATAACGCATTCTTGAAGCAAAATCTTGCTTCTGAGCAGATTTACAGGATCAAAAATTTCTCAACAAGACTCAGAAAAAACGCTGATAACTCGCTGGAAACGCAAAATTTTGTGCATTTGAGGACGGATTCATGCGTATTATGTTGAATTGGATGGACTTATGTGATTTGCGATACTTTGGAACTGCTCAGAATGTGGTAAATTTGACTTATTTCAAACTTCATATAACTGCAGATAGCGCTCTGAAAACACGAGATACGATGTTTTTGTCGATAGATCCATACATATTGTTGAATAATTGATTTGCAAATATGTATCAGCACTGCTATGTATGAAAAATGAGATAGAAACATATTTTGTATTTTTGTTTACTGAGTTACTGACAATAAAATTATTGAAACTGTCAAATATCTGTTATATTACAAAGAATTATTTATTGCAGCCCAAAGTGGAATGAATGCTTGAATACATGATCATTTTCAATAGGTTATGGGCCCAGAAGCATTGTGCAATAAGATTTTTCAATAGTTTAGCAGCAAAGTAAATGTTGGTACATTAGTTTTTCCTTGGTTATCCTATGTGAAAAAATATAAAACGATGGACAACGACGCTGCGAGAATAAGTAAGCTGAAAGGTAATGAAAATTGGGCGATTTGGAAATTTCAAGTTCGTGTCACGCTACAAGCAATTGGTGCATGGGACGTTGTAAATGGTGATTCGGTCAAGCCGGTGTTAGCGGAAAATGTAGATGCAGCAGAAATACAAGCGCAAACAAAGGCGCTCGTACATTGGAAGAAGGCTGACAATGTTGCACAGAAAATAATCGGTACATCAGTTGAGGAACAACCATTAATGCACATTATCAATTGCGATTCTTCCAAAACTATGTGGGATAAACTGTTGTCAGTGTATGAACAACAATCTGGAGCTAGTATTTACATGTTGCAGCAAGAATGGTATAATTTGAAAAAGAATGACAGCGACAAGATGGCGATTCATATTTCAAAAATTCAAGATCTTGCTTATCGTTTGAAAACTTTTGGAGAAAATTTATCAGATTCAATGATAATGACCAAAATATTGATGACGTTGCCAAATTATTATAATCATTTTGTTTGCGCATGGGATTCAACACATCATGATGATCGCACCATTTCTAATCTTATTTCTAGATAACCAATAGAAGAGAAAAGAATGCAATATCAAGAAGACTCTCAAAGTGATGCTTCAGCGGTAAGAAAGCAAAGAAGAAATTACAATCAAGAAAATTCAAATTTCGGTAACAAGAATTCACGAAGATTGGGTAAATGTTTCAAATGTAATAAAGAAGGTCATTGGGCTAAAGAATGCAAAAGTCAAAACGGTAATCAAAACAAATTCAACCCATATTACTCGAAAAACAAGTCACAAGGCGATGCTCTTGTGGGAGAAACATCAACTCTAATCACAGGCAGAAAAACAGAATCATGGTTTCTTGATTCAGGTGCCACAGATCATATTTCTAATCAACGCAACTGGTTTATAAATTACAAAGAATTTCAGAATCAAATTTCCGTACGTACAGGTGACGGCAAAACCATATTAGGATATGGAAAGGGAGATATTAATATTCTAGCATTTGATGGAAATGAATGGAACGAAAAATACTTATCAGATGTCCTGTATGTACCTGATATTAAATATAATTTGTTCTCATTAGGTGCCACATTAGACAAAGGAATGACACTGCAGTCAAATAAGACATTATGTCAATTAATTCAAGGAGAGCGTATTATTGCAGTGGGAGAGCGAAGTGATAGATTATATGAAATGAAATTTAAGGTCGTGACAGAAAGAAACGGAGTTCAAGCAAATATTGTAACAAAAGACAGAATCTCAATATGGCACAAGAAAATGGCGCACCAAAACTTTTCACATGTGAAGAAAGTTTTGATGTAGAAGGAAGTCAATTTTATAGATGATAGCGATGACATATGCGAAAATTGTATTGTTGGAAAACAACATCGTTTACCATTTTACAATGCAAGAAAATTCGGTCGGAGGATCAAGATACTTTCTTCTATTTAAAGATGATTTTTCCCATTGGAAAACAGTATATTTTCTGAAACATAAATCAGAAGCAGCAGCATGTATAGAAAATTTTCTGATAAAATGTCAGAAACACATTGAACATGGAATTAAAGTCTTAAGGACTGATAATGGACTGGAATTCATCAACCAAGAAGTACAACGAATAACTTTAAAACATGGTATCATACATCAGCGATCAGTAGCTTATTGTCCAGAGCAAAACGGATCAGCTGAACGTGAGAACCGTACTGTAGTTGAAGCTGCAAGAACAATAATACATGCAAGCGGTCTGCCAATCAAACTATGGGCAGAAGCTGTTAATACAGCAGTAACTGTTTTAAATCAGACAGGTACAAGCAGCATTAAAGATAAATCTCCTCAATCACTTTTGTTGCATAAAGAGGTAGATATCAAGAATATGAAGATTTTCGGAGAAGAAGTATATACACATATAACGAAAGAGAAAAGGAGAAAATGGGATTCGAAAACAGAAAAAGGTTTCTTTGTTGGCTACGATGGTGAAGTAAAAGGATTTCGTATTTGGTTTCCGAGCAGAAATCAAGTAAAAATTCATAGAAATGTTATATTCATTGGAAAAATATATAAAGATACACTTCAACAGGAAGAACAAGGTGAAAAGAACACGTATTGTAATTTTGATCAGCAAGAAGAAATTGAGTTGGAGCAGTCAGATTCTGCAGAGAATAATGAAACAGAAAAAGTCCAAAATAATGAAGTAAGTGTCACACAAAATGACGCAGTAAATATGACACAAAATACTGAAGTTATCGTTGAGAATGAACAAAATGAAGTAGCACCTGCACAAAAATTCAACTTGAGAGAAAGATCAAAATTAAAACAACCAGAACGTTTTACAGATTTCAATGCAAATACTACCATAATATCAGATTATTATGAACCAACATCCTATGAAGACGCAATATCATGTGAATATAATGAAAAGTGGATAGAAGCCATGAAAGAAGAAATTGATTCTTTACAAATTAACAAGACATGGATTCTAACCACTGAAATTCCTGAATGTCAAGAGATAGTTGATTGTAAGTGGATTTTCAAGATTAAAAAGAATGCAGATGGAAGCATTTGTCGATATAAAGCAAGATTAGTTGCGAGAGGATTCAAACAAAAAATTGGAATAGATTACAATGAAACATTCAGCCCTGTTGTAAGATTTGATTCGTTAAGAATTATTTTGTCTTTGGTAGCCTCAAAATGCACGAAAACACAACAATTTGATGTAAAAACGGCGTTTTTACATGGTAATATTGAAGAACGAATTTTGATGAAACAACCACCAGGTTTTGATGACGGCAGTGGACGAGTATGCTTATTAAAGAAAAGTATTTATGGACTCAAGCAAGCTGCTAGATGCTGGAACCAACGATTTACTGATGTTCTTGCCAAGTTTTCAATACAAGCTTCTGAAGCAGATCCTTGTGTTTTCGTCAACAACAGTAAGAGTGAACAAATTATTTTAGCCATTCATGTAGATGATGGGTGGGTGGCTTCAACTAATCAGGAAGCTATCAATAAATTGATTTGTAATTTAAAAAACGAATTTGAAATTACAACAAGCGAATTAAATCACTATCTTGGTTTACAAATAGAGAAATTATCTGATGGATCAATATTTTTGCATCAAGAATGTTATACCAGAACAATTATAAAAAGATTCAATATGGATAATGCTAATAAAGTTGCTGTACCAGCAGACAAACATCATCAAATGTGTGCTATGATGCATACAGGAGAAATAGAAGATACAAAAGCACCATACAGAGAAGCAGTAGGCAATTTGCAGTATTTATCAATAGCTACGAGACCAGATATAACCTACGCCGTAAACGCTGCAAGTCAATACTTGGAGAATCCTAAGAAAATTCATTGGAATGCAGTTAAAAGGATCTTGAAATATCTCAAAGGAACACTACGTCACGGTCTTCATTTTGTAAGTGAACAAAATTATTTATTATCTGTATTTAGCGATGCAGACTACGCTGGTGACATGGAGACTAGAAAATCTACCAGTGGTTTTGTGGTAAAACTTGGAAAGTCAACAATAGCCTGGGCATCTACCAAACAGAAGACAGTAGTACTGTCTACTACTGAATCCGAATATGTTGCAGCGTGCCAAGCCGTTAGGGAACTGGTATGGTGTCAAAATCTATTGGAAAATATCACTGGAATCAAGAATATTCCTACAATACTTTACATAGATAATGAAAGTGCTATACGTCTCATCAAGAACCCTGAATTTCACAAGAGGACGAAGCATATTGATGTACAGTACCACTTCGTCAGAGAAAAGTTTAGTTTGAAGAAATTTGAGTTGCAGCACGTATCATCACGTGAACAACAAGCAGATTTGCAAGCCTCTACCAAAAGATGCTTTTCAACATCAACGTGATATGCTACAGATTCAAGAAATTTCACAAAAAAAATTAGCAAATCAAAGTGGGAGTGTTGAATAATTGATTTGCAAATATGTATCAGCACTGCTATGTATGAAAAATGAGATAGAAACATATTTTGTATTTTTGTTTACTGAGTTACTGACAATGAAATTATTGAAACTGTCAAATATCTTTTATATTACTAAGAATTATTTATTGCAGCCCAAAGTGGAATGAATGCTTGAATACATGATCATTTTCAATACATATTATGAGGTCCTGAATAGGAATATGAACTTTATGATTGTGAAAATCTGCGCGGAAAAGCGTGATTTCGACTCATTCCAAATTTTGTAACACTGCAAAAAGCACTCTAGAAACACTAAATATGATGTATTTGGTGCTAGATTCTGTCATATAACGCATTTTTGAAGCAAAATCTTGCTTCTGAGCAGATTTACAGGATCAAAAATTTCTCAACGAGACTCAGAAAAAACGCTGATAACTCGCTAGAAACGCAAAATTTTGTGCATTTGAGGACGGATTCATGCGTCTTATGTTGTATCGGATGGACTTATGTGACTTGCGATACTTTGAAACTGCTCAGAATGTGGTAAGTTTGACTTATTTCAAACTTCATATAACTGCAGATAGCGCTCTGAAAACACGAGATACGATGTTTTTGTCGATGGATTCATACATATTATGAGGTCCTGAATAGGAACATGAACTTTTTGATTGTGAAAATCAGCGCGGAGAAACGTGATTTCGACTCATTCCAAAGTTTGTAAAACTGCAAATAGCACTCTAAAAACACGAAATATGATGTATTTGGTGCTAGATTCTGCCATATAACGTATTTTTTAAGCAAAATTTTGCTTCTAAGCAGATTTACAGGATCAAAAATTTCTCAACGAGACTCAGAAAAAACGCTGATAACTCGCTGGAAACGCAAAATTATGTGCATTTGAGGACGGATTCATGCGTATTATGTTGTATTAGATAGATTTATGTGATTTGCGATACTTTGAAACTGCTCAGAATGTGGTAATTTTGACTTATTTCAAACTTCATATAACTGCAGATAGCGCTCTGAAAACACGAGATACGCTGTTTTTGTCGATAGATTCATACATATTATGAGGTCCTGAATAGGAATATGAACTTTTTGATTGTAAGAGTCTGCGCGGAAAAGCGTGATTTCGACTTATTCCAAAGTCTGTAAAACTGCAAATAGCACTCTAAAAACACTGAATATGATGTATTTGGTGCTAGATTCTGCCATATAACGCATTCTTGAAGCAAAATCTTGCTTCTGAGCAGATTTACAGGATCAAAAATTTCTCAACAAGACTCAGAAAAAACGCTGATAACTCGCTGGAAACGCAAAATTTTGTGCATTTGAGGACGGATTCATGCGTATTATGTTGAATTGGATGGACTTATGTGATTTGCGATACTTTGGAACTGCTCAGAATGTGGTAAATTTGACTTATTTCAAACTTCATATAACTGCAGATAGCGCTCTGAAAACACGAGATACGATGTTTTTGTCGATAGATCCATACATATTGTTGAATAATTGATTTGCAAATATGTATCAGCACTGCTATGTATGAAAAATGAGATAGAAACATATTTTGTATTTTTGTTTACTGAGTTACTGACAATAAAATTATTGAAACTGTCAAATATCTGTTATATTACAAAGAATTATTTATTGCAGCCCAAAGTGGAATGAATGCTTGAATACATGATCATTTTCAATAGGTTATGGGCCCAGAAGCATTGTGCAATAAGATTTTTCAATAGTTTAGCAGCAAAGTAAATGTTGGTACATTAGTTTTTCCTTGGTTATCCTATGTGAAAAAATATAAAACGATGGACAACGACGCTGCGAGAATAAGTAAGCTGAAAGGTAATGAAAATTGGGCGATTTGGAAATTTCAAGTTCGTGTCACGCTACAAGCAATTGGTGCATGGGACGTTGTAAATGGTGATTCGGTCAAGCCGGTGTTAGCGGAAAATGTAGATGCAGCAGAAATACAAGCGCAAACAAAGGCGCTCGTACATTGGAAGAAGGCTGACAATGTAGCACAGAAAATAATCGGTACATCAGTTGAGGAACAACCATTAATGCACATTATCAATTGCGATTCTTCCAAAACTATGTGGGATAAACTGTTGTCAGTGTATGAACAACAATCTGAAGCTAGTATTTACATGTTGCAGCAAGAATGGTATAATTTGAAAAAGAATGACAGCGACAAGATGGCGATTCATATTTCAAAAATTCAAGATCTTGCTTATCGTTTGAAAACTTTTGGAGAAAATTTATCAGATTCAATGATAATGACCAAAATATTGATGACGTTGCCAAATTATTATAATCATTTTGTTTGCGCATGGGATTCAACACATCATGATGATCGCACCATTTCTAATCTTATTTCTAGATAACCAATAGAAGAGAAAAGAATGCAATATCAAGAAGACTCTCAAAGTGATGCTTCAGCGGTAAGAAAGCAAAGAAGAAATTACAATCAAGAAAATTCAAATTTCGGTAACAAGAATTCACGAAGATTGGGTAAATGTTTCAAATGTAATAAAGAAGGTCATTGGGCTAAAGAATGCAAAAGTCAAAACGGTAATCAAAACAAATTCAACCCATATTACTCGAAAAACAAGTCACAAGGCGATGCTCTTGTGGGAGAAACATCAACTCTAATCACAGGCAGAAAAACAGAATCATGGTTTCTTGATTCAGGTGCCACAGATCATATTTCTAATCAACGCAACTGGTTTATAAATTACAAAGAATTTCAGAATCAAATTTCCGTACGTACAGGTGACGGCAAAACCATATTAGGATATGGAAAGGGAGATATTAATATTCTAGCATTTGATGGAAATGAATGGAACGAAAAATACTTATCAGATGTCCTGTATGTACCTGATATTAAATATAATTTGTTCTCATTAGGTGCCACATTAGACAAAGGAATGACACTGCAGTCAAATAAGACATTATGTCAATTAATTCAAGGAGAGCGTATTATTGCAGTGGGAGAGCGAAGTGATAGATTATATGAAATGAAATTTAAGGTCGTGACAGAAAGAAACGGAGTTCAAGCAAATATTGTAACAAAAGACAGAATCTCAATATGGCACAAGAAAATGGCGCACCAAAACTTTTCACATGTGAAGAAAGTTTTGATGTAGAAGGAAGTCAATTTTATAGATGATAGCGATGACATATGCGAAAATTGTATTGTTGGAAAACAACATCGTTTACCATTTTACAATGCAAGAAAATTCGGTCGGAGGATCAAGATACTTTCTTCTATTTAAAGATGATTTTTCCCATTGGAAAACAGTATATTTTCTGAAACATAAATCAGAAGCAGCAGCATGTATAGAAAATTTTCTGATAAAATGTCAGAAACACATTGAACATGGAATTAAAGTCTTAAGGACTGATAATGGACTGGAATTCATCAACCAAGAAGTACAACGAATAACTTTAAAACATGGTATCATACATCAGCGATCAGTAGCTTATTGTCCAGAGCAAAACGGATCAGCTGAACGTGAGAACCGTACTGTAGTTGAAGCTGCAAGAACAATAATACATGCAAGCGGTCTGCCAATCAAACTATGGGCAGAAGCTGTTAATACAGCAGTAACTGTTTTAAATCAGACAGGTACAAGCAGCATTAAAGATAAATCTCCTCAATCACTTTTGTTGCATAAAGAGGTAGATATCAAGAATATGAAGATTTTCGGAGAAGAAGTATATACACATATAACGAAAGAGAAAAGGAGAAAATGGGATTCGAAAACAGAAAAAGGTTTCTTTGTTGGCTACGATGGTGAAGTAAAAGGATTTCGTATTTGGTTTCCGAGCAGAAATCAAGTAAAAATTCATAGAAATGTTATATTCATTGGAAAAATATATAAAGATACACTTCAACAGGAAGAACAAGGTGAAAAGAACACGTATTGTAATTTTGATCAGCAAGAAGAAATTGAGTTGGAGCAGTCAGATTCTGCAGAGAATAATGAAACAGAAAAAGTCCAAAATAATGAAGTAAATGTCACACAAAATGACGCAGTAAATATGACACAAAATACTGAAGTTATCGTTGAGAATGAACAAAATGAAGTAGCACCTGCACAAAAATTCAACTTGAGAGAAAGATCAAAATTAAAACAACCAGAACGTTTTACAGATTTCAATGCAAATACTACCATAATATCAGATTATTATGAACCAACATCCTATGAAGACGCAATATCATGTGAATATAATGAAAAGTGGATAGAAGCCATGAAAGAAGAAATTGATTCTTTACAAATTAACAAGACATGGATTTTAACCACTGAAATTCCTGAATGTCAAGAGATAGTTGATTGTAAGTGGATTTTCAAGATTAAAAAGAATGCAGATGGAAGCATTTGTCGATATAAAGCAAGATTAGTTGCGAGAGGATTCAAACAAAAAATTGGAATAGATTACAATGAAACATTCAGCCCTGTTGTAAGATTTGATTCGTTAAGAATTATTTTGTCTTTGGTAGCCTCAAAATGCACGAAAACACAACAATTTGATGTAAAAACGGCGTTTTTACATGGTAATATTGAAGAACGAATTTTGATGAAACAACCACCAGGTTTTGATGACGGCAGTGGACGAGTATGCTTATTAAAGAAAAGTATTTATGGACTCAAGCAAGCTGCTAGATGCTGGAACCAACGATTTACTGATGTTCTTGCCAAGTTTTCAATACAAGCTTCTGAAGCAGATCCTTGTGTTTTCGTCAACAACAGTAAGAGTGAACAAATTATTTTAGCCATTCATGTAGATGATGGGTGGGTGGCTTCAACTAATCAGGAAGCTATCAATAAATTGATTTGTAATTTAAAAAACGAATTTGAAATTACAACAAGCGAATTAAATCACTATCTTGGTTTACAAATAGAGAAATTATCTGATGGATCAATATTTTTGCATCAAGAATGTTATACCAGAACAATTATAAAAAGATTCAATATGGATAATGCTAATAAAGTTGCTGTACCAGCAGACAAACATCATCAAATGTGTGCTATGATGCATACAGGAGAAATAGAAGATACAAAAGCACCATACAGAGAAGCGGTAGGCAATTTGCAGTATTTATCAATAGCTACGAGACCAGATATAACCTACGCCGTAAACGCTGCAAGTCAATACTTGGAGAATCCTAAGAAAATTCATTGGAATGCAGTTAAAAGGATCTTGAAATATCTCAAAGGAACACTACGTCACGGTCTTCATTTTGTAAGTGAACAAAATTATTTATTATCTGTATTTAGCGATGCAGACTACGCTGGTGACATGGAGACTAGAAAATCTACCAGTGGTTTTGTGGTAAAACTTGGAAAGTCAACAATAGCCTGGGCATCTACCAAACAGAAGACAGTAGTACTGTCTACTACTGAATCCGAATATGTTGCAGCGTGCCAAGCCGTTAGGGAACTGGTATGGTGTCAAAATCTATTGGAAAATATCACTGGAATCAAGAATATTCCTACAATACTTTACATAGATAATGAAAGTGCTATACGTCTCATCAAGAACCCTGAATTTCACAAGAGGACGAAGCATATTGATGTACAGTACCACTTCGTCAGAGAAAAGTTTAGTTTGAAGAAATTTGAGTTGCAGCACGTATCATCACGTGAACAACAAGCAGATTTGCAAGCCTCTACCAAAAGATGCTTTTCAACATCAACGTGATATGCTACAGATTCAAGAAATTTCACAAAAAAAATTAGCAAATCAAAGTGGGAGTGTTGAATAATTGATTTGCAAATATGTATCAGCACTGCTATGTATGAAAAATGAGATAGAAACATATTTTGTATTTTTGTTTACTGAGTTACTGACAATGAAATTATTGAAACTGTCAAATATCTTTTATATTACTAAGAATTATTTATTGCAGCCCAAAGTGGAATGAATGCTTGAATACATGATCATTTTCAATACATATTATGAGGTCCTGAATAGGAATATGAACTTTATGATTGTGAAAATCTGCGCGGAAAAGCGTGATTTCGACTCATTCCAAATTTTGTAACACTGCAAAAAGCACTCTAGAAACACCTAAATATGATGTATTTGGTGCTAGATTCTGTCATATAACGCATTTTTGAAGCAAAATCTTGCTTCTGAGCAGATTTACAGGATCAAAAATTTCTCAACGAGACTCAGAAAAAACGCTGATAACTCGCTGGAAACGCAAAATTTTGTGCATTTGAGGACGGATTCATGCGTCTTATGTTGTATCGGATGGACTTATGTGACTTGCGATACTTTGAAACTGCTCAGAATGTGGTAAGTTTGACTTATTTCAAACTTCATATAACTGCAGATAGCGCTCTGAAAACACGAGATACGATGTTTTTGTCGATGGATTCATACATATTATGAGGTCCTGAATAGGAACATGAACTTTTTGATTGTGAAAATCAGCGCGGAGAAACGTGATTTCGACTCATTCCAAAGTTTGTAAAACTGCAAATAGCACTCTAAAAACACGAAATATGATGTATTTGGTGCTAAGATTCTGCCATATAACGTATTTTTTAAGCAAAATTTTGCTTCTGAGCAGATTTACAGGATCAAAAAATTTCTCAACGAGACTCAGAAAAAACGCTGATAACTCGCTGGAAACGCAAAATTATGTGCATTTGAGGACGGATTCATGCGTATTATGTTGTATTAGATAGATTTATGTGATTTTGCGATACTTTGAAACTGCTCAGAATGTGGTAATTTTGACTTATTTCAAAACTTCATATAAACTGCAGATAGCGCTCTGAAAACACGAGATACGCTGTTTTTGTCGATAGATTCATACATATTATGAGGTCCTGAATAGGTATACTGAACTTTTTGATTGTAAGAGTCTGCGCGGAAAAGCGTGATTTCGACTTATTCCAATGTTTGTGAAGCTGCAAATAGCACTCTAAAAACACGACATATGATGTATTTGGTGCTAGATTTTGCCATATAACGCATTTTTGAAGCAAAAATCTCCCTTCTGAGCAGATTTACAGGATCAAAAATTTCTCAACAAGATTCAGAAAAAACGCTGATAACTCGCTGGAAACGCAAAATTTTGTGCATTTGAGGACGGATTCATGCGTATTATGTTGTATTAAGTAGATTTATTTGATTTGCGATACTTTGAAACTGCTCAGAATGTGGTATTTTTGACTTATTTCAGGCTTCATATAACTGCAGATAGCGCTCTGGAAACACGAGATACGATGTTTTTATCGATAAATTCATACATATTATGAGGTCCTGAATAGGAATATGAACTTTCTGATTGTGAGAGTCTGCGCGGAAAAGCGTGATTTCGACTTATTCCAAAGTTTGTAAGACTGCAAATAGCACTCTAAAAACACGGAATATGATGTATTTGGTGCTAGATTCTGCCATATAAAGCATTTTTGAAGCAAAATCTTGCTTCTGAGCAGATTTCTACAGAGTCCAAAATTCCTCAGCGAGACTCAGAAAAAACGCCGATGACTTGCTGGAAACGCGAAATTATGTGCATTTGAGGACGGATTCATGCGTATTAGGTTGTATTGGGATAGATTTATGTGATTTGCGATACTTTGAAACTGCTCAGAATGTGGTAATTTTGACTTATTTCAAACTCCATATAACTGCAGATAGCGCTCTGAAAACACGAATAATGATGTTTTTTTCAATAGATTTATACATATCATGAGGTCCTGAATAGGAATATGAACTTTCTGATTGTGAGAACCGGCGCGGAAATCGTGATTTTGACTTATTACCAAAGTTTGTAAAACTGCAAATAAAACTCTAGAAAACACGAAATATGATGTAGTTGGTGCTAGTTTCTGCCATATAACGCACTTTTAGAAAGCAAAATCTTGCTTCTGAGCAGATTTACAGGATCAAAAGAATGTTGTAATTTTGACTTATTTCAAACTTAATATAACTGCAGATAGCGCTCTGAGAACACAAGATACGATGTTTTTGTCGAAAGATTTATACATATTATGAGGTCCCGAATAAGAAAATGAACTTTTTGATTGTGAAAATCTGCGCGGAGAAGCGTGATTTCGACTAATCCCAAAGTTTGTGAAACATGCGAATAGCACTCTGAAAACACGAAATATGATGTATTTGGTGCTTGATTCTGCCATATAACGCATTTTTGAAGCAAGATCTTGCTTCTGAGCGGATTTACAGGGATCAAAAACTTTCTCAACGAGACTCAAAAAAAACGCTGATAACTCGCTGGAAACGCTGAATTTTGTGCATTTGAGGACGAATTCATGCGTGTAATGTTGTATTGGATAGATTTATGTGATTTGCGATACTTTGAAACTGCTCAGAATATGGTAATTTTGACTAATTTCAACTTCATATAACTGCAGATAGCGCTCTGAAAACACGAGATACGATGTTTTTGTTGATAGATTCATACATATTATGAGGTCCTGAATAGGAATATGAACTTTTTGATTGTGAAAATCTGCGCGGGAAAGTGTGATTCCGACTTATTCCAAAGTTCGTAAGACTGCGAATAGCACTCTAAAAACAACGAAATATGATGTGTTTGGTGCTAGATTCTGCCATATAACGCATTTTTGAAGCAAAATCTTGCTTCTGAGCAGATTTACAGGATCAAAAAATTCCTCAACGGGACTCAGAATAAACGCTGATTACTCGCTGGAAACGCAAAATTTTGTGCATTTGAGGACGGATTCATGCGTATCATGTTGTATTGGATAGATTTGTGTGATTTGCGATACTTTGAAACTGCTCAGAATGTGGTAATTTTGACTTATTTCAAACTTCATATAACTGCAGATAGCGCTCTGAAAACACGAGATACGATATTTTTGTCGATAGATTCTTACATATTATGAGGTCTTGAATAGGAATATGAACTTTCTGATTGTGAAAATCTGCGCGGAAAAGCGTGATTTCGACTTATTCCAAAGCTTGTATAACTGCAAATAGGCCTCTAAAAACACGAAATATGATGTATTTGGTGCTAGATTCTGCCATATAACGCATTTTTCAAGCAAAATCTTGCTTCTGAGCAGATTTACAGGATCAAAAAATTTCTCAACGAGACTCAGAAAAAACGCTGATAACCTCGCTGGAAACGCAAAATTTTGTTCATTTGAGGACGGATTTATGCGTATTATGTTGTATTGGATAGATTTATGTGATTTGCGATATTTTGAAACTGCTCAGAATGTGGTAATTTTGACTCATTTCAAACTTCATATAACTGCAGATAGCGCTCTGAAAACACGAGATACGATGTTTTTGTCGATAGATTCATACATACTATGAGATCCTTGAATGGGAATATGGACTTTTTGATTGTGAAAATCTGCGCGGAAAAGCGTGATTCCGACCTATTTAAAAGTTTGTAAAAACTGTTAATAGCACTCTTAAAACACGAAATATGATGTATTTGGTGCTAGATTTTGCCATAGAACGCATTTTTGAAGCAAAATCTTTGCTTCTGAGAAGATTTACAGGATCAAAAATTCCTCAACGAGACTCAGAAAAAACGCTGATAACTCGCAGGAAACGCAAAATTTTGTGCATTTGAGGACGGATTCATGCGTATTATGTTGTATTGGATAGATTTATGTGATTAGCGATACTTTGAAACTGCTCAGAATGTGGTAATTTTGACTTATTTCAAACTTCATATAACTGCAGATAGCGCTCTGAAAACACGGGATACGATGTTTTTGTCGATAGATTCATACTTATTATGAGGTCCTGAATAGGAATATGAACTTTTTGGTTGTGAAAATCTGCGCGGAAAAGCGTGATTTCGACTTATTCCAAAGTTTGTAAAACTGCAAATAGCACTCTAAAAACACGAAATATGATGTATTTTGTGCTAGATTCTGCCATATTACGCATTTTTTAAGCAAATTCTTCCTTCTGAGCAGATTTACAGGATCAAAAATTTCTCAACCGAGACTCAGAAAAAACGCTGATAACTCGCTGAAAACGCAAAATTTTGTGCATTTGAGGACGATTCATGCGTATTATGTTGTATTGGATAGATTTATGTGATTTGCGATTCTTTGAAACTGCACAGAATGTGGTAATTTTGACTTATTTCAAACTTCATATAACTGCAGAT
Organism: Dromius quadrimaculatus; assembly: GCA_963989225.1. Classification (NCBI taxonomy): domain Eukaryota; kingdom Metazoa; phylum Arthropoda; class Insecta; order Coleoptera; family Carabidae; genus Dromius; species Dromius quadrimaculatus. The sequence goes on from CAXDIG010000005.1 coordinate 46,889, forward strand.
AGCGCTCTGAAAACACGAGATACGATGTTTTTGTCGATAGATTCATACATATTATGAGGTCCTGAATAGGAATATAAACTTTTTAATTGTGAAAATCTGCGCGAAAAAGCGTGATTTCGACTTATTCCAAAGTTTGTAAAACTGCAAATAGCACTCTAAAAACACGGAATATGATGTATTTTGTTCTAGATTCTGCCATATAACGCATTTTTGAAGCAAATTCTTGCTTCTGAGCAGATTTACAGGATCAAAAATTTCTCAACGAGACTCAGAAAAAACGCAGATAACTCGCTGGAAACGCAGAATTTTGTGCATCTGAGGACGGATTCATGCGTATTATGTTGTATTGGATAGATTTATGTGATTTGCGATACTTTGAAACTACTCCAAATGTGGTATTTTTGACTTATTTCAAACTTCATATAAATGCAGATAGCGCTCTGAAAACACGGGATACGATGTTTGTGTCGATAGATTCATACATATTATGAGGTCCTGAATAGGAATATGAACTTTTTGGTTGTGAAAATCTGCGCGGAAAAGCGTTTATTTTCGACTTATTCCAAAGTTTGTAAAACTGCAAATAGCACTCTAAAAACACGAAAAATGATGTATTTTGTGCTAGATTCTGCCATATAACGCATTTTTGAAGAAATTCTTGCTTCTGAGCAGATTTACAGGATCAAAAAATTTCTCAACGAGACTCAGAAAAAACGCTGATAACTCGCTGGAAACTCTAGATTTTGGGCATTCAAGGACGGATTCATGCGTATCATGTTGTATAGGATAGATTTGTGTGATTTGCGATAATTTGAAACTGCTCAGAATGTGGTAATTTTGACTTATTTCAAACTTCATATAACTGCAGGTAACGCTCTGAAAATACGAGATACGATGTTTTTTGACGAAAGATTCATACATAATATGAGGTCGTGAATAGGAATCGTGAATAGGAATATGAACTTTTGATTGTGAAAATCTGCGCGGAGAAGCGTGATCTCGACTTATTCCAAAGTTTGTAAAACTGCAAATTGCACTCTAAAAACACAAAATATGATGTATTTGGTGCTGGATTATGCCATATAACGCATTTTTGAAGCAAAATCTTGCTTCTGAGCAGATTTGCAGGATCAAAGATTTTTCAACGAGACTCAGAAAAAACGCTGATAACTCGCTGGAAACGCAAAATTTTGTGCATTTGAGGACGGATTCATGCGTATTATGTTGTATTGGATAGATTTATGTGATTTGGGATACTTTGAAACTGCTCAGAATGTGGTAATTTTGACTTATTTCAAACTTCATATAACTGCAGATAGCGCTCTGAAAACACGAGATACGGTGTTATTGTCGATAGATTCATACATAATATGAGGTCCAGAATAGGAATATGAACTTTGTGATTGTGAAAATCTGCGCGGAAAAGCGTGAATTCGACTCATTCCAAAGTTTGTAAAACTGCAAATAGCACTCTAAAAACACGAAATATGATGTATTTGGTGCTAGATCCTGCCATATAACGCATTTTTGAAGCAAAATCTTGCTTCTGAGCAGATTTACAGGACCAAAAATTTCTCAACGAGACTCAGAAAAAACGCTGATAACTCGCTGGAAACTCTAAATTTTGTGCATTTAAGGACGGATTCATGCGTATTATGTTGTATTGGATAGATTTGTGTGATTTGCGATACTTTGAATCCGCTCAAAATGTGGTAATTTTGACTTATTTCAAACTTCATATAACTGCAGGTAACGCTCTGAAAACACGAGATACGATGTTTTCGACGATAGATTCATACATAATATGAGGTCCTTAATAGGAATATGAACTCTTTGATTGTGAAAATCTGCGCGGAAAAGCGTGATTTCGACTTATTCCAAAGTTTGTAAAACTGCAAATAGCACTCTAAAAACACGAAATATAATGTATTTTGTGTTGGATTCTGCCATATAACGCATTTTTGAAGCAAGATCTTGCTTCTGAGCAGATTCACAGGATCAAAAATTTCTCAACGAGGCTCAGAAAAAACGCTGATAACTTGCTGGAAACTCAAGATTTTGTGCATTTAAGGACGGATTCATGCGTTTTATGTTGTATTGGATAGATTTGTGTGATTTGCGATACTTTGAAACTGCTCAGAATGTGGTAATTTTGACTTATTTCAAACTTCATATAACTGCAGATAGCGCTCTGAAAACACGAGATACGATGTTTTTGTCGATAGATTCATACATATTATGAGGTCCTGAATAGGAATATGAACTTTTTGCTTGTGAAAATCTGCGCGGAGAAGCGTGATTTCGACTTATTTCAGAGTTTGTAAAACTTTTAATAGCACACTAAAAACATGAAATATGATGTATTTGGTGCTAGATTCTGCCATATAACGCGATGTTGGAGCAAAATCTTGCGTCTGAGCAGATTGACAGGATCAAAAATTTCTCAACGAGACTCAAAAAAAACGCTGATAACTCGCTGGAAACGCAAAATTTTGTGCATTTGAGGACGGATTCATGCGTATTATGCTGTACAAGATAGATTTATTGGATTTGCGATACTTTGAAACTGCTCAGAATGTGGTGATTTTGACTCATTTCAAACTCCATATAACTTCAGATAGTGCTCTGAAAAACACGAGATACGATGTTTTTGTCGATAGATTCATACATATTATGAGGTCCTCAATAGGAATATGAACTTTTTGATTGTGAAAATCTGCGCGGAAAAGCGTGATTTTGACTTATTCCAAAGTTGTAAAACTGCAAATAGCACTCTAAAAACACGGAATATGATGTTATTGGTGCTAGATTCTGCCATATAACGCATCTTTGGAGCAAAATCTTGCTTCTGAGCAGATTTACAGGATCAAACATTTCTCAACGAGACTCAGGAAAAACGCTGATCACTTGCTGGAAACGAAAAATTTTGTGCATTTGAGGACGGATTCATGCGTATTATGTTGTATTGGATAGATTTATGTGATTTGCGATACTTTGAGACTGCTCAGAATGTTGTAATTTTGACTTATTTCAAACTTGATATAACTGCAGATAGCGCTCTGAAAACACAAGATACGATGTTTTTGTCGATAGATTTATACATATTATGAGGTTCTGAATAAGAATATGTACTTTTTGATTGTGAAAATCTGCGCGGAGAAGCATGATTTCGACTAATTCCAAAGTTTGTAAAACTGCAAATAGCACTCTGAAAACACGAAATATGATGTATTTGGTGCTAGATTTAGTCATATAACGCATTTTTGAAGGAAGATCTTGCTTCTGAGCGGATTTACAGAATCAAAAATTGCTCAACGAGACTCAGAAAAAACGCTGATAACTCGCTGGAAACGCTAAATTTTGTGTATTTGAGGACGGATTTATGCGTATAATGTTGTATTGGATAGATTTATGTGATTTGCGATACTTTGAAACTGCTCAGAATGTGGTTTTTTGACTTATTTCAAACTTCATATAACTGCAGATAGCGCTCTGAAAACACGAGATACGATGTTTTTGTTGATAGATTCATACATATTATGAGGTCCTGAATAGGAATATGAACTTTTTGATTGTGAGAATCTGCGCGGAAAAGCGTGATTTCGACTTATTCCAAAGTATGTAAAACTGCAAATAGCACTCTAAAAACACGAAATATGATGTATTTGGTGCTAGATTCTGACATATAACGCATTTTTGAAGCAAAATTTTGCTTCTGAGCAGATTTACAGTATTAAAAATTTCTCAACGAGACTGAGAAAAAACGCTGATAACTCGCTGGAAACACTAAATTTAGTGCATTTGAGGACGGATTCATGCGTATTATGTTGTATTGGATAGATTTATGTGATTTGCGATATTTTGGAACTGCTCAGAATGTGGTGCTTTTGACTTATTTCAAACTTCATATAACTGCAGATAGCGCTCTGAAAATACGGGATACGATGTTTTTGTCGATAGATTCATACATATTATGAGGTCCTGAATAGGAATATAAACTTTTTGACTGTGAAAATCTGCGCGGAAAAGCGTGATTCCGACTTATTCCTAAGTTTGTAAAACTGCAAATAGCACTCTAAACACACGGAATATGATGTATTTGGTGGTAGATTCTGCCATATAACGCATTTTTGAAGCAGAACCTTGCTTCTGAGCAGATTTACAAGATCAAAAATTTTTCATCAAGACTCAGAAAAAACGCTGATAACTCGCTGGAAACGCAAAATTTTGTGCATTTGAGGACGGATTCATGCGTATCATGTTGTATTGGATAGATTTATGTGATTTGTGATACTTTAAAACTGCTCAGAATGTGGTAATTTTGACTTATTTCAAACTCCATATAACTGCAGATAGCGCTCTGTAAACACGAGATACGATGTTTTTGTCGATATATTCATACATATTATGAGGTCCTGAATAGGAATATGAACTTTCTGATTGTGAAAGTCTGCGCGAAAAAGCGTGATTTCGACTTATTCCAAAGTTTGTAAAACTGCAAATAGCACTCTAAAAACACGAAATATGATGTATTTGGTGCTAGATTTTGCCATATAACGCATTTTTGAAGCAAAATCTTGCTTCTGAGCAGATTTACAGGATCAAAAATTTCTCAACGTGACTCAGAAATAACGCTGATAACTCGCTGGAAACGCAAAATTTTGTGCATTTGAGGACGGATTCATGCGTATTATGTTGTATTGGATAGATTTATGTGATTTGCGATACTTTGTAACTGCTCAGAATGTGGTAATTTTGACTTATTTCAAACTTCATATAACTGCAGATAGCACTCTGAAAACACGAAATATGATGTTTTTGTCAATAGATTCATACATATTATGAGGTCCTTAATAGGAATATGGACTTCTTGATTGTGAAAATCTGCGCGGAAAAGCGTGATTTCGACTTATTCCAAAGTTTGGAACACTGCAAATAGCACTCTAAAAACACGAAATATAATGTATTTGGTGCTAGATTCTGCCATATAACGCACTTTTGAAGCAAAATCTTGGATCTGAGCAGATTCACAGGATCAAATATTCCTCAACAAGACCAAGAAAAAACGCTGATAACTTGCTGGAAACGCTGAATTTTGTGCATTTGAGGACTGATTCATGCGTATTATGTTGTATTGGATAGATTTATGTGATTTGCGATACTTTGAAACTGCTCAGAATGTGGTAATTTTGACTTATTCCAAACTTCATATAACTGCAGATAGCGCTCTGAAAACACGAGATACGATGTCCTTGTCGATAGATTCATACATATAATGAGGTCCTGAATAGGAATATGAACTTTCGATTGTGAAAATCTGCGCGGAAAAGCGTGATTTCGACTTATTCCAAAGTTGTAAAACGGCAAATAGCACTCTAAAGACACGAAATATGATGTATTTGATGCTAGATTCTGCAATATAACGCATTTTTGAAGCAAAATCTTGATCTGAGCAGATTTACAGGATCAAAAATGTCTCAACAAAACTTGAAAAAAACGCTGATAACTCGCTGGAAACGCAAAATCTTGTGCATTTGAGGACTAGTTCATGCGTATCATGTTGTATTGGATAGATTTATGTGATTTGCGATACTTTGAAACTGCTCAGAATGTGGTAATTTTAACTTATTTCAAATTCCATATAACTGCAGATAGCGCTCTGAAAACACGAGATGCGATGTTTTTGTCGATAGATTCATACATATAATGAGGTCCTGAATAGGAATATGATCTTTTTGATTGTGAAAAATCTGCGCGGAGAAGCGTGATTTCGACTTAATCTAAAGTTTGTAGAACTGCAAATAGCACTCTAAATACACGAAATATGATGTATTTGGTGCTAAATTCTGCCATATAACGCATTTTTGAAGCAAAATCTTGCTTCTAAGCAGATTAACAGGATCAAAAATTTCTCAACGAGACTCAGAGAGAACGCTGATAACTCGCTGGAAACGCAAAATTTTGTGCATTTGAGGACGGATTCATGCGTATTATGTTGTATTGGATAGATTTATGTGATCTGCGATACTCTGAAACTGCTCAGAATGTGGTAATTTTGACTAATTTCAAACTCCATATAACTGCAGATAGCGCTCTCAAAACACGAGATACGATGTTTTTGTCGATAGATTCATACATATTATGAGGTCCTGAATAGGAATATGAACTTTTTGATTGTGAGAATCTGCGCGGAAAAGCGTGATTTCGACTTATTTCAAAGTTTGTAAAACTGCAAATAGCACTCTCAAAACACAAGATAGGATGTATTTGGTGGTAGATTCTGCCATATAACTCATTTTTGAAGCAGAATCTTGCTTCTGAGCAGATTTACAAAATCAAAAATTCTGCAACGAGACTCAGAAAAAACGCTCATAACTCGCTGGAAACGCAAAATCTTGTGCATTTGAGGACGGATTCATGCGTTTTATGATGTATTGGATAGATTTATGTTATTTGTGATACTTTGAAACTGCTCAGAATGTCGTAATTCTGACTTATTTCAAACTTCATATAACTGCAGATAGCGCTCTGAAAACACGAGATACGATGTTTTTGTCGATAGATTCGTACATATTATGAGGTCCTGAATAGAAATATGAACTTTTTGATTGTGAAAATCTGCGCGGAAAAGCGTGATTTCGACTTATTCCCAAAGTTTGTAGAACTGCAAATGGCACTCTAAGAACACGGAATATGATGTATTTGGTGCTAGATTCTGCCATATAACGCATTTTTGAAGCAAAATCTTGCTTCTGGGCAGATTTACAGGATCAAAAATCTCTCAACAAGACTCAAAAAAAACGCTGATAACTCGCTGGAAACGCAAAATTTTGTGCATTCAAGGACGAATTCATGCGTATTATGTTGTATTGGATGGACTTATGTGATTTGCGATACTTTGAAACTGCTCAGAATGTGGTAATTTTGACTTATATGATGCTTTTGTCGATAGATTTATATATATTATGAGGTCCTGAATAGGAATATGAACTTTATGATTGTGAAAATCTGCGCGGAAAAGAGTGATTTCGACTTATTCCAAAGTTTGTAAAACTGCGAATAGCACTCTAAAAACACGAAATATGATGTATTTGGTGCTAGATTCTGCCATATAACGCATTTTTGAAGCAAAATCTTGCTTCTGAGCAGATTTACAGGATCAAAAATTTCTCAACGAGACTCAGACAAAACGCCGATAACTCGCTGGAAACGCAAAATTTTGTGCATTTGAGGACGGATTCATGCGTATTATGTTGTATTGGATAGATTTATGTGATTTGCGATACTTTGAAACTGCTCAGAATGTGGTAATTTTGACTTATTTCAAACTTCATATAACTACAGATAGCGCTCTGAAAATACGAGATACGATGTTTTTGTCGATAGAGCCATACATATCATGAGGTCCTGAGTAGGAATATGAACTTTTTGATTGTGAAAATCTGCGCGGAAAAGCGTGATTCTGACTTATTCCAAAGTTTGTAAAACTGCAAATAGCACTCTAAAAACACGGGATATGATGTATTTTGTTCTAGATTCTGCCATATAACGCATTTTTGAAGCAAATTCTTGCTTCTGAGCAGATTTACAGGATCAAAAATTTCTCAACGAGACTCAGAAAAAACGCAGATAACTCGCTGGAAACGCAGAATTTTGTGCATCTGAGGACGGATTCATGCGTATTATGTTGTATTGGATAGATTTATGTGATTTGCGATACTTTGAAACTACTCCAAATGTGGTATTTTTGACTTATTTCAAACTTCATATAAATGCAGATAGCGCTCTGAAAACACGGGATACGATGTTTGTGTCGATAGATTCATACATATTATGAGGTCCTGAATAGGAATATGAACTTTTTGGTTGTGAAAATCTGCGCGGAAAAGCGTTATTTCGACTTATTCCAAAGTTTGTAAAACTGCAAATAGCACTCTAAAAACACGAAAAATGATGTATTTTGTGCTAGATTCTGCCATATAACGCATTTTTGAAGAAATTCTTGCTTCTGAGCAGATTTACAGGATCAAAAATTTCTCAACGAGACTCAGAAAAAACGCTGATAACTCGCTGGAAACTCTAGATTTTGGGCATTCAAGGACGGATTCATGCGTATCATGTTGTATAGGATAGATTTGTGTGATTTGCGATAATTTGAAACTGCTCAGAATGTGGTAATTTTGACTTATTTCAAACTTCATATAACTGCAGGTAACGCTCTGAAAATACGAGATACGATGTTTTTGACGAAAGATTCATACATAATATGAGGTCGTGAATAGGAATATGAACTTTTTGATTGTGAAAATCTGCGCGGAGAAGCGTGATCTCGACTTATTCCAAAGTTTGTAAAACTGCAAATTGCACTCTAAAAACACGAAATATGATGTATTTGGTGCTGGATTATGCCATATAACGCATTTTTGAAGCAAAATCTTGCTTCTGAGCAGATTTGCAGGATCAAAGATTTTTCAACGAGACTCAGAAAAAACGCTGATAACTCGCTGGAAACGCAAAATTTTGTGCATTTGAGGACGGATTCATGCGTATTATGTTGTATTGGATAGATTTATGTGATTTGGGATACTTTGAAACTGCTCAGAATGTGGTAATTTTGACTTATTTCAAACTTCATATAACTGCAGATAGCGCTCTGAAAACACGAGATACGGTGTTATTGTCGATAGATTCATACATAATATGAGGTCCAGAATAGGAATATGAACTTTGTGATTGTGAAAATCTGCGCGGAAAAGCGTGAATTCGACTCATTCCAAAGTTTGTAAAACTGCAAATAGCACTCTAAAAACACGAAATATGATGTATTTGGTGCTAGATCCTGCCATATAACGCATTTTTGAAGCAAAATCTTGCTTCTGAGCAGATTTACAGGACCAAAAATTTCTCAACGAGACTCAGAAAAAACGCTGATAACTCGCTGGAAACTCTAAATTTTGTGCATTTAAGGACGGATTCATGCGTATTATGTTGTATTGGATAGATTTGTGTGATTTGCGATACTTTGAATCCGCTCAAAATGTGGTAATTTTGACTTATTTCAAACTTCATATAACTGCAGGTAACGCTCTGAAAACACGAGATACGATGTTTTCGACGATAGATTCATACATAATATGAGGTCCTTAATAGGAATATGAACTTTTTGATTGTGAAAATCTGCGCGGAAAAGCGTGATTTCGACTTATTCCAAAGTTTGTAAAACTGCAAATAGCACTCTAAAAACACGAAATATAATGTATTTTGTGTTGGATTCTGCCATATAACGCATTTTTGAAGCAAGATCTTGCTTCTGAGCAGATTCACAGGATCAAAAATTTCTCAACGAGGCTCAGAAAAAACGCTGATAACTTGCTGGAAACTCAAGATTTTGTGCATTTAAGGACGGATTCATTCGTTTTATGTTGTATTGGATAGATTTGTGTGATTTGCGATACTTTGAAACTGCTCAGAATGTGGTAATTTTGACTTATTTCAAACTTCATATAACTGCAGATAGCGCTCTGAAAACACGAGATACGATGTTTTTGTCGATAGATTCATACATATTATGAGGTCCTGAATAGGAATATGAACTTTTTGCTTGTGAAAATCTGCGCGGAGAAGCGTGATTTCGACTTATTTCAGAGTTTGTAAAACTTTTAATAGCACACTAAAAACATGAAATATGATGTATTTGGTGCTAGATTCTGCCATATAACGCGATGTTGGAGCAAAATCTTGCGTCTGAGCAGATTGACAGGATCAAAAATTTCTCAACGAGACTCAAAAAAAAACGCTGATAACTCGCTGGAAACGCAAAATTTTGTGCATTTGAGGACGGATTCATGCGTATTATGCTGTACAAGATAGATTTATTGGATTTGCGATACTTTGAAACTGCTCAGAATGTGGTGATTTTGACTCATTTCAAACTCCATATAACTTCAGATAGTGCTCTGAAAACACGAGATACGATGTTTCTGTCGATAGATTCATACATATTATGAGGTCCTCAATAGGAATATGAACTTTTTGATTGTGAAAATCTGCGCGGAAAAGCGTGATTTTGACTTATTCCAAAGTTTGTAAAACTGCAAATAGCACTCTAAAAACACGGAATATGATGTTATTGGTGCTAGATTCTGCCATATAACGCATCTTTGGAGCAAAATCTTGCTTCTGAGCAGATTTACAGGATCAAACATTTCTCAACGAGACTCAGGAAAAACGCTGATCACTTGCTGGAAACGAAAAATTTTGTGCATTTGAGGACGGATTCATGCGTATTATGTTGTATTGGATAGATTTATGTGATTTGCGATACTTTGAGACTGCTCAGAATGTTGTAATTTTGACTTATTTCAAACTTGATATAACTGCAGATAGCGCTCTGAAAACACGAGATACGATGTTTTTGTTGATAGATTCATACATATTATGAGGTCCTGAATAGGAATATGAACTTTTTGATTGTGAGAATCTGCGCGGAAAAGCGTGATTTCGACTTATTCCAAAGTATGTAAAACTGCAAATAGCACTCTAAAAACACGAAATATGATGTATTTGGTGCTAGATTCTGACATATAACGCATTTTTGAAGCAAAATTTTGCTTCTGAGCAGATTTACAGTATTAAAAATTTCTCAACGAGACTGAGAAAAAACGCTGATAACTCGCTGGAAACACTAAATTTAGTGCATTTGAGGACGGATTCATGCGTATTATGTTGTATTGGATAGATTTATGTGATTTGCGATATTTTGGAACTGCTCAGAATGTGGTGCTTTTGACTTATTTCAAACTTCATATAACTGCAGATAGCGCTCTGAAAATACGGGATACGATGTTTTTGTCGATAGATTCATACATATTATGAGGTCCTGAATAGGAATATAAACTTTTTGACTGTGAAAATCTGCGCGGGAAAGCGTGATTCCGACTTATTCCTAAGTTTGTAAAACTGCAAATAGCACTCTAAACACACGGAATATGATGTATTTGGTGGTAGATTCTGCCATATAACGCATTTTTGAAGCAGAACCTTGCTTCTGAGCAGATTTACAAGATCAAAAATTTTTCAACGAGACTCAGAAAAAACGCTGATAACTCGCTGGAAAACGCAAAATTTTGTGCATTTGAGGACGGATTCATGCGTATTATGTTGTATTGGATAGATTTATGTGATTTGTGATACTTTAAAACTGCTCAGAATGTGGTAATTTTGACTTATTTCAAACTCCATATAACTGCAGATAGCGCTCTGTAAACACGAGATACGATGTTTTTGTCGATATATTCATACATATTATGAGGTCCTGAATAGGAATATGAACTTTCTGATTGTGAAAGTCTGCGCGAAAAAGCGTGATTTCGACTTATTCCAAAGTTTGTAAAACTGCAAATAGCACTCTAAAAACACGAAATATGATGTATTTGGTGCTAGATTCTGCCATATAACGCATTTTTGAAGCAAAATCTTGCTTCTGAGCAGATTTACAGGATCAAAAATTTCTCAACGAGACTCAGACAAAACGCCGATAACTCGCTGGAAACGCAAAATTTTGTGCATTTGAGGACGGATTCATGCGTATTATGTTGTATTGGATAGATTTATGTGATTTGCGATACTTTGAAACTGCTCAGAATGTGGTAATTTTGACTTATTTCAAACTTCATATAACTACAGATAGCGCTCTGAAAATACGAGATACGATGTTTTTGTCGATAGAGCCATACATATCATGAGGTCCTGAGTAGGAATTGAACCTTTTGATTGTGAAAATCTGCGCGGAAAAGCGTGATTCTGACTTATTCCAAAGTTTGTAAAACTGCAAATAGCACTCTTAAAACACAAAATATGATGTATTTGGTGCTAGATTCTGCCATATAACGCATTTTTGAAGTAAAATCTCCCTTCTGAGCAGATTTATAGGATCAAAAATTCCTCAATGAGACTCAGAAGAAACGCTGATAACTCGCTGGAAACGCAAAAATTTTGTGCATTTGAGGACGGATTCATGCATATTATGTTGTATTGGATAGATTCATGTGATTTGCGATATTTTGAAACTGCTCAGAATGTGGTAATTTTGACTTATTTCAAACTTCATATAACTGCCGATAGCGCTCTGAAAACACGAGATACGATGTTTTTCTCGATAGATTAATACATATTATGAGGTCCTGAATAGAAATATGAACTTATTCCAAACTTCATATAACTGCAGATAGTGCTCCGAAAACACTAGATACAATGTTTTTGTCAATAGATTCATACATATTATGAGTTCCTGACTACGAATATGAACTTTTTGATTGTAAAAATCTGCGCGGAAAAGCGTGATTTCGACTTATTCCAGAGTTCGTAAAACTGCAAATAGCATTCTAGAGACACGAAATATGATGTATTTGGTGCTAGATTCTGCCATATAACGCATTTTTGAAGCAAAATCTTGCTTCTGAGCAGATTTACAGGTTCAAAAATTTCTCAACGAAACTCAGAAAAAACGCTGATAACTCGCTGGAAACGCAAAAATTTGTGCATTTGAGGACGAATTCATGCGTATTATGTTGTATTGGATAGATTAATGTGATTTGCGATACTTTGAAACTGCTCAGAATGTGGTAATTTTGACCTATTTCAAACTTCATATAACTGCAGATAGCGCTCTGAAAACACGAGATACAATGTTTTTGTCGAAAGATTCATACATATTATGAGGTCCTGAATAAGAAAATGAACTTTTTGATTGTGAGAATCTGCGCGGAAAGTGTGATTTCGACTTATTCCAAAGTTTGTAAAACTGCGAATAGCATTCTAGAGACACGAAATATGATGTATTTGGTGCTAGATTCTGCCATATAAACGCATTTTTGAAGCAAAATCTTGCTTCTGAGCAGATTTACAGGATCAAAAATTTCTCAACGAAACTCATAAAAAACGCTGATAACTCGCTGGAAACGCAAAAATTTGTGCATTTTGAGGACGAATTCATGCGTATTATGTTGTATTGGATAGATTCATGTGATTTGCGATACTTTGAAACTGCTCAGAATGTGGTAATTTTGACTTTTTTAAACTTCATATAACTGCAGGTAGCGCTCTGAAAACACGAGATACGATGTTTTTGTCGATAGATTCATACATATTATGAGGTATAATAGGAATATGAACTTTTTGATTATGAAAATCTGCGCGGAGAAGCGGGATTTCGACCTATTCCAAAGTTTGTAAAACTGCAAATAGAACTCTAAAAACACGAAAGATGATGTATTTGGTGCTAGATTCTGCCATATAACGCATTTTTGAAGCATAATCTTGCTTCTGAGCAGATTTACAGGATCAAAAATTCTCAACGAGACTCAAAAAAAACGCTGATAACTCGCTGGAAACGCGAAATTTTGTGCATTTGAGGACGGATTCATGCGTATTATGTTGTATTGGATAGATTTGTGTGATTTGGCGATTCTTTGAAACTGCTCAGAATGTGGTAATTTTGACTCAGTTCAAACTTCATATAACTGCAGATAGCGCTCTCGAAACACAAGATACGATGTTTTTGTCGATAGATTCATACATATTATGAGGTCCTGAATAAGAATATGAACTTTTTGATTGTGAAAATCTGCGCGGAAAAGCGTGATTTCGACTTATTCCAAAGTTTGTAAGACTGCAGATAGCACTCTAAAAACACAAAATATGATGAATTTGGTGCTGAATTCTGCCATATAACGCATTCTTGAAGCAAAATCTTGCTTCTGAACAGTTTTACAGGACCAAAAATTTCTCAACGAGACTCAGAAAAACGCTGATTACTCGCTGGAAATGCAAAATTTTGTGCATTTGAGGACGGTTCATGCGTATTATGTTGTACAAGATAGATTTATGTGATTTGCGATACTCTGAAACTGCTCAGAATGTGGTAATTTTGACTTATTTCAAACTTCATGTAACTGCAGATAGCGCTCTGAAAACACCAGATACGATGTTTTTGTCGATAGATTCATACATATTATGAGGTCCTGAATAGAAATATGAACTTTTTGATCGTAAAAATCTGCGCGGAAAAGCGTGATTCCGACTTATTCCAAAGTTTGTAAAACTGCAAATAGCACTCTAAAAACACTAAATATGATGTATTTGGTGCTTGATTCTGCCATATAACGCATTTTTGAAGCAAAATCTTGCTTCCAAGCAGATTAACAGTATCAAAAATAGTTCAATGAGTCTCAGAAAGATTGCTGATAACCCGCTGGAAACGCAAAATTTTGTGCATTTGAGGACGGATTCATGCGTATTATGTTGTATTGGATAGATTTGTGTGATTTGCGATACTTTGAAACTGCTCAGAATGTGGTTATTTTGACTTATTTCAAACTTCATATAACTGCAGATAGCGCTCTGAAAACACGAGATACGATGTTTTTGTCGATAGATTCATACATATTATGAGGTCTCAAATACTAATATGAACTTTCTGATTGTGAAAATCTGCGCGGAATAGCGTGATTTCGACTTATTCCAGAGCTTGTAAAACTGCAAATAGGCCTCTAAAAACACGAAATATGATGTATTTGGTGCTAGATTCTGCCATATAACGCATTTTTTAAGAAAAATCTTGCCTCTGAGCAGATTTACAGGATCAAAAATTTCTCAACGAGACTCAGAAAAAAACGCTGATAACTCGCTGGAACTGCAGAATGTTGTGCATTTGAGGACGGATTTATGCGTATTATGTTGTATTGGATAGATTTATGTGATTTGGGATACTTCGAAACTGCTCAGAATGTGGTAATTCTGACTTATTTCAAACTTCATATAACTGCAGATAGCGCTCTGAAAACACGAGATACGATGTTTTTTGTCGAAAGATTCATACATATTATGAGATCCTGAATAGGAATATGGACTTTTTGATTGTGAAAATCTGCGCTGAAAAGCTTGATTTAGACTTATTCCAAAGTTTGTAAAACTGCAAATAGCACTCTAAAAACACGAGATATGATGTATTTGGTGCTAGATTCTGCCATATAACGCATTTTTGAACCAAAATCTTGCTTCTGAGCAGATTTACAGGATCAGAAATTTCTCAACGAGACTCAGAAAAAACGCTGATAACTCGCTGGAAAACGCAAAATTTTTTGCATTTGAGGACGGATTCATGCGTATTATGTTGTATTGGATAGATTTATGTGATTTGCGATACTTTGAGACTGCTCAGATTGTGGTAATTTCGACTTATATCAAACTTCATATAACTGCAGATAGCGCTCTGAAAACACGAGATACGATGTTTTTGTCGATAGATTCATACATATTATGAGGTCCTGAATGGGAATATGAACTTTTTGATTGTGAAAATCTGCGCGGAGAAGCGTGATTTCGACTTATTCCAAAGTTTGTAAAACTGCAAATAGCACTCTGAAAACACAAAATATGATGTATTTAGTGTTAAATTCTGCCATATAATGCATTTTTTAAGCATATTCTTGCTTCTGAGCAGATTTACAGAATCAAAAATCTCTCATCGAGACTCAGAAAAAACGCTGATAACTCGCTGAAAACGCAAAATTTTGTGCATCTGAGGACGGATTCATGCGTATTATGTTGTATTGGATAGATTTATGTGATTTGCGATACTTTGAAACTGATCAAAATGTGGTAATTTTGACTTATTCCAAACTCTATATAACTGCGGATAGCGCTCTGAAAACACGAGATACGATGTTTTTGTCAATAAATTCATACATATCATGAGGTCCTGGATAGGAATGATAACTTTTTGATTGCAAAAATCTGCGCGGAAAAGCGTGATTTCGACTTATTCCAAAGTTTGTAAAACGCAAATAGCACTCTAAAAACACGAAATATGATGTATTTGGTGCTAGATTCTGCCATATAACGCATTTTTGAAGCAAAATCTTGCTTCTGAGCCGATTTACAGGATCAAAAATTTCTCAACGAGACTCAGAAAAAACGCTGATAACTCGCTGGAAACGCAAATTTTTGTGCATTTGAGGACGGATTCATGCGTATTATGTTGTATTGGTTAGATTTATGTGATTTGCGATACTTTGAAACTGCTCAGAATGTGGTAATTCTGACTTATTTCAAACTTCATATAACTGCAGATAGCGCTCTGAAAACACGAGATACCATGTTTTTGTCGATAGATTCATACATATTATGAGGTCCTGAATAGGAATATGAACTTTTTGATTGTGAAAATCTGCGCGGAAAAGCGTGATTTCGACTTATTCCAAAGTTTGTGAAACTGCAAATAGCACTCTAAAAACACGAAATAGGATGTATTTGGTGCTAGATTCTGCCATATAACGCATTTTTGAAGCAAAATCTTGCTTCTGAGCAGATTTACAGGATCAAAAATCTCTCAACGAGATTCAGAAAAAACGCTGATAACTTACTGGAAACGCAAAATCTTGTGCATTTGAGGACGGATTCATGCGTATTATGTTGTATTAGATAGATTTATGTGATTTGCGATACTTTGAAACTGCTCAGAATGTGGTAATTTTGACTTATTTTAAACTTCATATAACTGCAGATAGCGCTCTGAAAACACGAGATACGATGTTTTTTTTCGATAGATTCATACATATTATGAGGTTCTGAATAGGAATATGAACTTTTTGATTGTGAAAATCTGCGCGGATTTTGACTTATTCCAAAGTTTGTAAAACTGCAAATAGCACTCTAAAAACACTAAATATGATGTATTTGGTGCTAGATTCTGCCATATAACCTATTTTTGGAGCAAAATCATGCTTTTGAGCAGATTTACAGGATCAAAAATTTTTCAACGAGACTCAGGAAAAACGCTGAAAACTCGCTGAAAGCGCAAAATTTTGTGCATCTGAGGACGGATTCATGCGTATTATGTTGTATTGGATAGATTTATGTGATTTGCGATACTTTGAAACTGCTCAGAATGTGGTAATTTTGACTTATTTCAAACTTCATAAAACTGCAGATAGCGCTCTGAAAACACAAGATACGATGTTTTTGTCTTCAGATTCATACATATTGTGAGGCCCTGAATAGGAATATGAACTTTTTGATTGTGAAAATCTGCGCGGAAAAGCGTGATTTCGACTTATTCCAAAGTTAGTAAAACTGCATACAGCACTCTAAAAACACGAAATATGATGTATTTGGTGCTAGATTCTGCCATATAACGCAATTTTGAAGCAAATTCTTGCTTCTGAGCAGATTTACAGGATCAAAAATTACTCAACGAGACCCAGAAAAAACGCTGATAACTCGCTGAAAACGTAAAATTTTGTGCATTTGAGGACGGGTTCATGCGTATTATATTGTATTGGATAGATTTATGTGATTTGCGATACTTTGAAACTGCTCAGAATGTGGTAATTTTGACTCATTTCAAACTTCATATGACTGCAGATAGCGCTCTGAAAACACGAGATACGATTTTTTTGTCGATAGATTCATACATATTATGAGGTCCTGAATAGGAATATGAATTTTTTGATTGTGGAAATCTGCTCGGAAAAGCGTGATTTCGACTTATTTCAAAGTTTGTAAAACTGTAAATAGCACTCTTAAAACACGGAATATGATGTATTTGGTACTAGATTCTGCCATATAACGCATTTTTGAAAGCAAGATCTTGCTTCTGAGCAGATTTTCAGGATCAAAAATTTCTCAACGAGACTCAGAAAAAACGCTGATAATTTGCTGGAAACGCAAAATTTTTTGCATTTGAGGACGGATTCATGCGTGTTATGTTGTATTGGATAGATTTATGTGATTTGCGATACTTTGAAACTGCTCAGAATGTGGTAATTTTGACTTATGTAAAACTTCATAAAACTGCAGATAGCGCTCTGATAACACGAGTTACGATGTTTTTGTCAATAGATTTATACATAATATAAGATCCTGAATAGGATCATGAACTTTTTGATTGTGAAAATCTGCGCGGAAAAGCGTGATTTTGCCTTAATCCAAAGTTTGTAAAACTGCAAATAGCACTCTAAAAACACGAGATATGATGTATTTGGTGCTAGATTCTGCCATATAACGCACTTTTGAAGAAAATATTGCTTCTGAGCAGATTTACAGGATCAAATATTTCTCAACATGTCTCAGAAAAAACGCAGATAACTCGCTGGAAACGCAAAATTTTGTGCATTTGAGGACGGATTCATGCGTATTATGTTGTATTGGATAGATTTATGTGATTTGCGAAACATTGAGACTGCCCAGAATGTGGTAATTTCGACCTATTTCAAACTTCATATAACTGCAGATAGCACTCTGAAAACACGAGATACGATGATTTTGTCGATGGATTTATACATATTATAAGGTCCTGAATAGGAATATGAACTTTTTGATTGTGAAAATCTGCGCGGAAAAGCGTGATTTCGACTTATGCCAAAGTTTGTAAAACTGCAAATAGCACTCTAAAAACACGAAATATGATGTATTTGGTGCTAGATTCTGCCACATAACGCATTTTTAAAGCAAAATCTTACTTCTGAGCAGATTTACAGGATCAAAAATTTCCCAACAAGACTCAGAAAAAACGCTGATAACTCGCTGGGAACCCAAAATTTTGTGCATTTGAGGACGGATTCTTGCGTATTATGTTGTATTGGATAGATTTATGTGATTTGCGATACTTTGAAACTGCCCAGAATGTGGTAATTTTGACTTATTTTAAACTTCATATAACTGCTGATAGCGCTCTGAAAACACGAGATACGATGATTTTGTCGATAGATTTATACATATTATAAGGTCCTGAATAGGAATATGAACTTTTTGATTGTGAAAATCTGCGCGGAAAAGCGTGATTTCGACTTATTCCAAAGTTTGTCAAACTGCAAATAGCACTCTAAAAACACGAAATATGATGTATTTGGTGCTAGATTCTGCCATATAACGCATTTTTGAAGCAAAATCTTGCTTCTGAGCAGATTAACAGGATCAAAAAATTTTCCAACAAGACTGAGAAAAAACGCTGATAACTCGCTGGAAACGCTAATTTCCGTGCATTTGAGGACGGATTCATGCATATTATGTTGTATTGGATAGATTTATGTGATTTGCGATACTTTGGAACTGCTCAGTATGTGGTAATTTTGACTTATTTCAAACCTCATATAACTGCAGATAGCGCTCTGAAAACACGAGATACGATGTTTTTGTCGATAGATTCATACATATAATAAGGTCCTGATTAGTAATATGAACTTCTTGATTGTGAAAATCTGCGCGGTAAAGCGTGATTTCGTCTTAATCTAAGTTGTAAAACTGCAAATAGCACTCTAAAAACACGAAATATGATGTATTTGGTGCTAGATTCTGCTATATAACGCATTTTTGAAGAAAATCTTACTTCTGAGCAGATTTACAGCATCAAAAATCTCTCAACGAGACTCAGAAAAAAACGCTGATAACTCGCTGGAAACGCAAAATTTTGTGCATTTGAGGACGGATTCATGCGTATTATGTTGTATTGGATAGATTTATGTGATTCGCGATACTTTGAAACTACTCAGAATGTAGTAATTTTGACTTATTTCGAACTCCATATAACCGCAGATAGCGCTCTGAAAACACAAGATACGATGTTTTTGTCGATAGATTCATACATATCATGAGGTCCTGAATAGGAATATGAACTTTTTCATCGTGAAAATCTGCGCGGAAAAGCGTGATTTCGACTTATTCTAAAGTTTGTAAAACTGCAAATAGCACTCTAAAAACACGAAATATGATGTATTTGGTGCTAGATTCTGCCATATAACGCATTTTTGAAGCAAAATCTTGCTTCTGAGCCGATTTACAGGATCAAAATTTCTCAACAAGACTCAGAAAAAACGCTGATAACTCGCTGGAAACGCAAAATTTTGTGCATTTGAGGACGGATTCATGCGTATTATGTAGTATTGGATGGATTTATGTGATTTGCGATACTTTGAAACTGCTCAGATTGTGGTAATTCTGACTTATTTCAAACTTCATATAACTGCAGATAGCGCTCTGAAAACACGAGATACGATGTTTTTGTCGATAGATTCATACATATTATGGGGTCCTGAAGAGAAATATGAACTTTTTGATTGTGAAAATCTGCGCGGAAGATCGTGATTTCGACTTATTCCAAAGTTTTTAAAACTGCAAATAGCACTCTAAAAACACGAAATATGATGTTTTTGGTGCAGGATTCTGCCATATAACGTATTTTTGAAGCAAAATCTTGCTTCTGAGCAGATTTTCAGGATCAAAAATTTCTCAACGAGACTCAGAAAAAACGCTGATAACTCGCTGGAAACTCAAAATTTTGTGCATTTGAGGACGGATTCATGCGTATTATGTTGTATTGGATAGATTTATGTGATTTGCGATACTTTGAAACTGCTCAGAATGTGGTAAATTTGACTTATTTTAAACTTCATATAACTGCTGATAGCGCTCTGAAAACACGAGATACGATGATTTTGTCGATAGATTTATACATATTATAAGGTCCTGAATAGGAATATGAACTTTTTGATTGTGAAAATCTGCGCGGAAAAGCGTGATTTCGAATTATTCCAAAGTTTGTAAAACTGCAAAATAGCACTCTAAAAACACGAAATATGATGTATTTGGTGCTAGATTCTGCCATATAACGCATTTTTAAAGCAAAATCTTGCTTCTGAGCAGATTTACAGGATCAAAAATTTCCCAACAAGACTCAGAAAAAACGCTGATAACTCGCTGGGAACGCAAAATTTTGTGCATTTGAGGACGGATTCATGCATATTATGTTGTATTGGATAGATTTATGTGATTTGCGATACTTTGAAACTGCCCAGAATGTGGTAATTTTGACTTATTTTAAACTTCATATAACGCTGATAGCGCTCTGAAAACACGAGATACGATGTTTTTGTCGATAGATTCATACATATTATGAGGTCCTGAATGGGAATATGGTCTTTTCGATAGTGAAAATTTGCGCGGCAAAGCGTGATTTCGACTCATTCCAAAGTTTGTGAAGCTGCGAATAGCACTCTAAAAACACGAAATATAATGTATTTGGTACTGGATTCTACCATATAACGCATTTTTCGAGCAAAATCTTGCTTCTGAGCAGATTTGCAGGACCAAAAATCTCTCAACAAGACTGAAAAAATACGCTGATAACTCGCTGGGAACGCTCAATTTCGTGCATTTGAGGACGGATTCATGCGTATTATGTTGTATTGGATAGATTTATGTGATTTGCGATACTTTGGAACTGCTCAGAATGTGGTAATTTTGACTTATTTCAAACTTCATATAACTGCAGATAGCACTCTGAAAACACGAGATACGATGTTTTTGTCGATAGATTTATACATATAATGAGGTCCTGAATAAGAATATGGATTTCTTGATTGTGAAAATCTGCGCGAAAGAGCGTGATTACGACTTATTCCAAAGTTTGTAAAACTGCAAATAGCACTCTAGAGACACGAAATATGATGTATTTGAAGCTAGATTCTGCCATATAACGCATTTTTTGGAGCAAAATCTTGCTCCTGAGCAACTTTGCAGGATCAAGAATGTCTCAACGAGACTCAGAAAAAACGCTGATAACTCGCTGGAAACGCAAAATCTTGACTTATTTCAAACTCCATATAACTGCAGATAGCACTCTGAAAACACGAGATACGATGTTTTTGTCGATAGATTCATACATATAATGAGGTCCTGAATAAGAATATGGATTTTCTGATTGTGAAAATCTGCGCGAAAGAGCGTGAGTTCGACTAATTCCAAATTTTGTAAAACTGCAAATAGCACTCTAAAGACACGAAATATGATGTATTTGATGCTAGATTCTGCCATATAACGCATTTTTGAAGCAAAATCTTTGCTTCTGAGCAGATTTACAGGATCAAGAATGTCTCAACGAGACTCAGAAAAAACGCTGATAACTTGCTGGAAACGCAAAATCTTGTGCATTTGAGGACGGATCCATGCGTATTATGTTGTATTGGATAGATTTATGTGATTTGCGATACTTTGAAACTGCTCAGAATGTGGTGATTTTAACTTATTTCAAACTCCATATAACTGCAGATAGCGCTCTGAAAACACGAGATACGATGTTTTTGGTCGATAGATTCATACATATTATGAGGTCCTGAATAGGAATATGAACTTTTTGATTGTGAAAATCTGCGCGGAAAAGCGTGATTCCGACTTAATCCAAAGTTTGTAAAACTGCAAGATAGCACTCTTAAAACCACGAAATATGATGTATTTGGTGCTAGATTCTGCCATATAACGCATTTTTGAAGTAAGATCTTGCTTCTGAGCAGATTTACAGGATCAAAAAATTTCTCAACAAGACTCAGAAAAAACGCTGATAACTCGCTGGAAACGCAAAATTTTGTGCATTTGAGGACGGATCCATGCGTATTATGTTGTATTGGATAGATTTATGTGATTTGCGATACTTTGAAACTGCCCAGAATGTGGTAATTTTGACTTATTTCAAACTTCATATAACTGCAGATAGCACTCTGAAAACACGAGATACGATGTTTTTGTCGATAGATTTATACATATAATGAGGTCCTGAATAAGAATATGGATTTTCTGATTGTGAAAATCTGCGCGAAAGAGCGTGAGTTCGACTAATTCCAAAGTTTGTAAAACTGCAAATAGCACTCTAAAGACACGAAATATGATGTATTTGATGCTAGATTCTGCCATATAACGCATTTTTGAAGCAAAAATCTTGCTTCTGAGCAGATTTACAGGATCAAGAATGTCTCAACGAGACTCAGAAAAAACGCTGATAACTCGCTGGAAACGCAAAATCTTGTGCATTTGAGGACGGATCCATGCGTATTATTGTTGTATTGGATAGATTTATGTGATTTGCGATACTTTTGAAACTGCTCAGAATGTGGTGATTTTAACTTATTTCAAACTCCATATAACTGCAGATAGCGCTCTGAAAACACGAGATTACGATGTTTTTGTCGACAGATTCATACATATTATGAGGTCCTGAATAGGAATATGAACTTTTTGATTGTGAAAATCTGCGCGGAAAAGCGTGATTCCGACTTAATCCAAAGTTTGTAAAACTGCAAATAGCACTCTTAAAAACACGAAATATGATGTATTTGGTGCTAGATTCTGCCATATAACGCATTTTTGAAGTAAGATCTTGCTTCTGAGCAGATTTACAGGATCAAAAATTTCTCAACGAGACTCAGAAAAAAACGCTGATAACTCGCTGGAAACGCAAAATATTTGTGCATTTGAGGACGGATTCATGGATTCTGCCATATAACGCATTTTTGAAGTAAGATCTTGCTTCTGAGCAGATTTACAGGATCAAAAATTTCTCAACGAGACTCAGAAAAAACGCTGATAACTCGCTGGAAACGCAAAATTTTGTGCATTTGAGGACGGATTCATGCGTATTATGTTGTATTGGATAGATTTATGTGATTTGCGATACTTTGAAACTGCTCAGAATTTGGTAAATTTGACTTATTTTAAACTTCATATAACTGCTGATAGCGCTCTGAAAACACGAGATACGATGATTTTGTCGATGGATTTATACATATTATAAGGTCCTGAATAGGAATATATGAACTTTTTTGATTGTGAAAATCTGCGCGGAAAAGCGTGATTTCGACTTATGCCAAAGTTTGTAAAACTGCAAATAGCACTCTAAAAACACGAAATATGATGTATTTGGTGCTAGATTCTGCCATATAACGCATTTTTAAAGCAAAATCTTACTTCTGAGCAGATTTACCAGGATCAAAAATTTCCCAACAAGACTCAGAAAAAACGCTGATAACTCGCTGGGAACGCAAAATTCTGTGCATTTTGAGGACGGATTCATGCGTAATTATGTTGTATTGGGATAGATTCATGTGATTTGCGATACTTTGAAACTGCCCAGAATGTGGTAATTTTGACTTATTTTAAACTTCATATAACTGCTGATAGCGCTCTGAAAACACGAGATACGATGATTTTATCGATAGATTTATACATATTATAAGGTCCTGAATAGGAATATGAACTTTTTGATTGTGAAAATCTGCGCGGAAAAGCGTGATTTCGACTTATTCCAAAGTTTGTCAAACTGCAAATAGCACTCTAAAAACACGAAATATGATGTATTTGGTGCTAGATTCTGCCATATAACGCATTTTTGAAGCAAAATCTTGCTTCTGAGCAGATTTACAGGATCAAAAATTTTCCAACAAGACTGAGAAAAAAACGCTGATAACTCGCTGGAAACGCTAATTTCCGTGCATTTGAGGACGGATTCATGCATATTATGTTGTATTGGATAGATTTATGTGATTTGCGATACTTTGGAACTGCTCAGAATGTGGTAATTTTTGACTTATTTTAAACCTCATATAACTGCAGATAGCGCTCTGAAAACACGAGATACGATGTTTTTTGTCGATAGATTCATACATATAAACTGCTCAGAATGTGGTAATTTGACTTATTTTAAACCTCATATAACTGCAGATAGCGCTCTGAAAACACGAGATACGATGTTTTTGTCGATAGATTCATACATATAATAAGGTCCTGATTAGTAATATGAACTTCTTGATTGTGAAAATCTGCGCGGTAAAGCGTGATTTCGTCTTAATCTAAAGTTGTAAAACTGCAAATAGCACTCTAAAAACACGAAATATGATGTATTTGGTGCTAGATTCTGCTATATAACGCATTTTTGAAGCAAAATCTTACTTCTCAGCAGATTTACAGCATCAAAAATCTCTCAACGAGACTCAGAAAAAACGCTGATAACTCGCTGGAAACGCAAAATTTTGTGCATTTGAGGACGGATTCATGCGTATTATGTTGTATTGGATAGATTTATGTGATTCGCGATACTTTGAAACTACTCAGAATGTAGTAATTTTGACTTATTTCGAACTCCATATAACCGCAGATAGCGCTCTGAAAACACAAGATACGATGTTTTTGTCGATAGATTCATACATATCATGAGGTCCTGAATAGGAATATGAACTTTTTCATCGTGAAAATCTGCGCGGAAAAGCGTGATTTCGACTTATTCTAAGGTTTGTAAAACTGCAAATAGCACTCTAAAAACACGAAATATGATGTATTTGGTGCTAGATTCTGCCATATAATGCATTTTTAAAGCAAGATCTTGCTTCTGAGCAGATTTACAGGATCAAAAATTTCTCAACGAGACTCAGAAATAACGCTGATAACTCGCTGAAAACGCAAAATTTTGTGCATTTGAGGACGGATTCATGCGTATTATGTTGTATTGGATAGATTAATGTGATTCGCGATACTTTGAAACTGCTCAGAATGTGGTAATTTTGACTTATTTCAAACTCTATATAACTGCAGATAGCGCTCTGAAAACACGAGATACGATGTTTTTGTCAATAAATTCATACATATTATGAGGTCCTGAATAGGAATGATAACTTTTTGATTGCGAAAATCTGCGCGGAAAAGCGTGATTTCGACTTATACCAAAGTTTTTAAAACTGCAAATAGCACTCTAAAAACACAAAATATGATGTATTTGGTGCTAGATTCTGCCATATAACGCATTTTTGAAGCAAAATCTTGCTTCTGAGCCGATTTACAGGATCAAAATTTCTCAACAAGACTCAGAAAAAACGCTGATAACTCGCTGGAAACGCAAAATTTTGTGCATTTGAGGACGGATTCATGCGTATTATGTAGTATTGGATGGATTTATGTGATTTGCGATACTTTGAAACTGCTCAGATTGTGGTAATTCTGACTTATTTCAAACTTCATATAACTGCAGATAGCGCTCTGAAAACACGAGATACGATGTTTTTGTCGATAGATTCATACATATTATGGGGTCCTGAAGAGGAATATGAACTTTTTGATTGTGAAAATCTGCGCGGAAGATCGTGATTTCGTCTTATTCCAAAGTTTTTAAAACTGCAAATAGCACTCTAAAAACACGAAATATGATGTTTTTGGTGCAGGATTCTGCCATATAACGTATTTTTGAAGCAAAATCTTGCTTCTGAGCAGATTTTCAGGATCAAAAATTTCTCAACGAGACTCAGAAAAAACGCTGATAACTCGCTGGAAACTCAAAATTTTGTGCATTTGAGGACGGATTCATGCGTATTATGTTGTATTGGATAGATTTATGTGATTTGCGATACTTTGAAACTGCTCAGAATGTGGTAAATTTGACTTATTTTAAACTTCATATAACTGCTGATAGCGCTCTGAAAACACGAGATACGATGATTTTGTCGATAGATTTATACATATTATAAGGTCCTGAATAGGAATATGAACTTTTTGATTGTGAAAATCTGCGCGGAAAAGCGTGATTTCGACTTATTCCAAAGTTTGTAAAACTGCAAATAGCACTCTAAAAACACGAAATATGATGTATTTGGTGCTAGATTCTGCCATATAACGCATTTTTAAAGCAAAATCTTGCTTCTGAGCAGATTTACAGGATCAAAAATTCCCAACAAGACTCAGAAAAAACGCTGATAACTCGCTGGGAACGCAAAATTTTGTGCATTTGAGGACGGATTCATGCATATTATGTTGTATTGGATAGATTTATGTGATTTGCGATACTTTGAAACTGCCCAGAATGTGGTAATTTTGACTTATTTTAAACTTCATATAACCGCTGATAGCGCTCTGAAAACACGAGATACGATGTTTTTGTCGATAGATTCATACATATTATGTGGTCCTGAATGGGAATATGGTCTTTTCGATAGTGAAAATTTGCGCGGCAAAGCGTGATTTCGACTCATTCCAAAGTTTGTAAAGCTGCAAATAGCACTCTAAAAACACGAAATATAATGTATTTGGTACTGGATTCTACCATATAACGCATTTTTCGAGCAAAATCTTGCTTCTGAGCAGATTTGCAGGACCAAAAATTTCTCAACAAGACTGAAAAAGTACGCTGATAACTCGCTGGGAACGCTTAATTCGTGCATTTGAGGACGGATTCATGCGGTATTATGTTGTATTGGATAGATTTATGTGATTTGCGATACTTTGGAACTGCTCAGAATGTGGTAATTTTGACTCATTTCAAACTTCATATAACTGCAGATAGCACTCTGAAAACACGAGATACGATGTTTTTGTCGATAGATTCATACATATAATGAGGTCCTGAATAAGAATATGGATTTCTTGATTGTGAAAATCTGCGCGAAAGAGCGTGATTACGACTTATTCCAAAGTTTGTAAGACTGCAAATAGCACTCTAAAGACACGAAATATGATGTATTTGAAGCTAGATTCTGCCATATAACGCATTTTTGGAGCAAAATCTTGCTCCTGAGCAACTTTGCAGGATCAAGAATGTCTCAACGAGACTCAGAAAAAACGCTGATAACTCGCTGGAAACGCAAAATCTTGTGCATTTGAGGACGGATCCATGCGTATTATGTTGTATTGGATAGATTTATGTGATTTGCGATACTTTGAAACTGCCCAGAATGTGGTAATTTTGACTTATTTCAAACTTCATATAACTGCTGATAGCGCTCTGAAAACACGGGATACGATGTTTTTGTCGATAGATTCATACATATTATGAGGTCCTGAATAGGAATATGGTCTTTTCGATAGTGAAAATCTGCGCGGCAAAGCGTGATTCGACTCATTCCAAAGTTTGTAAAGCTGCAAATAGCACTCTAAAAACACGAAATATAATGTATTTGGTACTGGACTCTGCCATATAACGCATTTTTCAAGCAAAATCTTGCTTCTGAGCAGATTTACAGGATCAAAAATTTCTCAACAAGACTGAGAAAATACGCTGATACCTCGCTGGGAACGCTAAATTTCGTGCATTTGAGGACGGATTCATTCGTATTATGTTGTATTGGATAGATTTATGTGATTTGCGATACTTTGGAACTGCTCAGAATGTGGTAATTTTGACTTATTTCAAACTTCATATAACTGCAGATAGCACTCTGAAAACACGAGATACGATGTTTTTGTCGATAGATTCATACATATAATGAGGTCCTGAATAAGAATATGGATTTCCTGATTGTGAAAATCTGCGCGAAAGAGCGTGAGTTCGACTAATTCCAAAGTTTGTAAAACTGCAAATAGCACTCTAAAGACACGAAATATGATGTATTTGATGCTAGATTCTGCCATATAACGCATTTTCGAAGCAAAATCTTGCTTCTGAGCAGATTTACAGGATCAAGAATGTCTCAACGAGACTCAGAAGAAACGCTGATAACTCGCTGGAAACGCAAAATCTTGTGCATTTGAGGACGGATCCATGCGTATTATGTTGTATTGGATAGATTTATGTGATTTGCGATACTTTGAAAGTGCTCAGAATGTGTGATTTTAACTTATTTCAAACTCCATATAACTGCAGATAGCGCTCTGAAAACACGAGATACGATGTTTTTGTCGATAGATTCATACATATTATGAGGTCCTGAATAGGAATATGAACTTTTTGATTGTGAAAATCTGCGCGGAAAAGCGTGATTCCGACTTAATCCAAAGTTTGTAAAACTGCAAATAGCACTCTTAAAACACAAAATATGATGTATTTGGTGCTAGATTCTGCCATATAACGCATTTTTGAAGCGAAATCTTGCTTCTGAGCAGATTTACAGGATCAAAAATTTCTCAACGAGACTCAGAAAAAAACGCTGATAACTCGCTGGAAACGCAAAATTTTGTGCATTTGAGGACGGATTCATGCGTATTATGTTGTATTGGATAGATTTATGTGATTTGCGATACTTTGAAACTGCTCAGAATGTGGTAATTTTTACTTATTTCAAACTTCATAAAACTGCAGATAGCGCTCTGAAAACACGAGATACGATGTTTTTGTCAATAGATTCATACATAATATAAGATCCTGAATAGGATTATGAACTTTTTAATCGTGAAAATCTGCGCGGAAAAGCGTGATTTTGACTTAATCCAAAGTTTGTAAAACTGCAAATAGCACTCTAAAAACACGAGATATGATGTTCTTGGTGCTAGATTCTGCCATATAACGCAGTTTTGAAGAAAATATTGCTTCTGAGCAGATTTACAGGATCAAATATTTCTCAACATGACTCAGAAAAAACGCAGATAACTCGCTGGAAACGCAAAATTTTGTGCATTTGAGGACGGATTCATGCGTATTATGTTGTATTGGATAGATTTATGTGATTTGCGAAACATTGAGACTGCCCAGAATGTGGTAATTTCGACCTATTTCAAACTTCATATAACTGCAGATAGCACTCTGAAAACACGAGATACGATGTTTTTGTCGATAGATTCATACATATTATGAGGTCCTGAATAGGAATATGAACTTTTTGATTGTGAAAATCTGCGCGGAAAAGCGTGATTTCGACTTATTCCAAAGTTTGTATAACTGCAAATAGCACTCTAAAAACACGAAATATGATGTTTTTGGTGCTGGATTCTGCCATATAACGCATTTTCGAAGCAAAATCTTGCTGCTGAGCAGATTTTCAGGATCAAAAATTTCTCAACGAGACTCAGAAAAAACGATGATCACTCGCTGGAAACGCAAAATTTTGTGCATTTGAGGACGGATTTATGCGTATTATGTTGTATTGGATAGATTTATGTGATTTGCGATACTTTGAAACTGCTCAGAATGTGGTAAATTTGACTTATTTTAAACTTCATATAACTGCTGATAGCGCTCTGAAAACACGAGATACGATGATTTCGTCGATAGATTTATACATATTATAAGGTCCTGAATAGGAATATGGACTTTTTGATTGTGAAAATCTGCGCGGAAAAGCGTGATTTCGACTTATTCCAAAGTTTGTAAAACTGCAAATAGCACTCTAAAAACACGAAATTTGATGTTTTTGGAGCTGGATTTTGTCATATAACGCATTTTTGAAGCAAAATCTTGCTTCTGAGCAGATTTTCAGGATCAAAAATTTCTCAACGAGACTCAGAAAAAACGCTGATAACTCGCTGGAAACGCAAAATTTTGTGCATTTGAGGAAGGATTAATGCGTATTATGTTGTATTGGATAGATTTACGTGATTTGCGATACTTTGAAACTGCTCAGAATGTGGTAATTTTGACTTATTTCAAACTTCATATAACTGCAGATAGCGCTCTGAAAACACGAGATACGATGTTTTTGTCGATAGATTCATACATAAAATAAGGTCCTGAATAGTAATATGAACTTCTTGATTGTGAAAATCTGCGCGGTTAAGCGTGATTTCGTCTATATCCAAAGTTTGTAGAACTGCAAATAGCACTCTAAAAACACGAAATATGATGTATTTGGTGCTAGATTTTGCTATAAAACGCATTTTTGAAGCAAAATATCGCTTCTGAGCAGATTTACAGCATCAAAAATCTCTCAACGAGACTCAGAAAAAACGCTGATAACTCGCTGGAAACGCAAAATTTTGTGCATTTGAGGACGGATTCATGCGTATTATGTTGTATTGGATAGATTTATTTGATTCGCGATACTTTGAAACTACTCAGACTGTAGTCATTTTGACTTATTTTAAACTTCATATAACCGCAGATAGCGCTCTGAAAACACAAGATACGATATTTTTGTCGATAGATTCATACATATCATGAGGTCCTGGATAGGAATATGAACTTTTTGATCGTGAAAATCTGCGCGGAAAAGCGTGATCTCGACTCATTCCAAAGTTTGTAAAACTGCAAATAGCACTCTAAAAACACGAAATATGATGTATTTGGTGCTAGATTCTGCCATATAATGCATTTTTGGAGCAAGATCTTGCTTCTGAGCAGATTTACAGGATCAGAAATTTCTCAACGAGACTCAGAAAAAACGCTGATAACTCGCTGTAAACGCAAAATTTTGTGCATTTGAAGACGGATCCATGCGTATTATGTTGTATTGGATAGATTAATGTGATTTGCGATATTTTAAAACTGCTCAGAATGTGGTAATTCTGACTTATATCAAACTTATATAACTGCAGATAGCGCTCTGAAAACACGAGATACGATGTTTTTGTCGATAGATTCATACATATTATGGGGTCCTGCATAGGAATATGAACTTTTTGATTGTGAAAATCTGCGCGGAAAAGCGTGACTTCGACTCATTCCAAAGTTTGTAAAACTGCAAATAGCACTCTAAAAACACGAAATATGATGTATTTGGTGCTGGATTCTGCCATATAACGCATTTTTGAAGCAAAAGCTTGCTTTTGAGCAAATTTTCAGGATCAAAAATTCCTCAACAAGACTCAGAAAGAACGCTGATAACTCGCTGGGAACGCAGAATTTTGTGCATTTGAGGACGGATTCATGCGTATTATGTTGTATTGGATAGATTCATGTGATTTGCGATACTTTGAAACTGCCCAGAATGTGGTAATTTTGACTTATTTTAAACTTCATATAACTGCTGATAGCGCTCTGAAAACACGAGGTACGATGTTTTTGTCGATAGATTCATACATATTATGAGGTCCTGAATAGGAATATGGTCTTTTCGATTGTAAAAATCCGCGCGGCAAAGCGTGATTTCGACTCATTCCAAAGTTTGTAAAGCTGCAAATAGCACTCTTAAAACACGAAATCTAATGTATTTGGTGCTGGATTCTGCCATATAACGCATTCTTCAATAAATCTTGCTTCTGAGCAGATTTACAGGATCAAAAATTTCTCAACAAGACTGGGAAAATACGCTGATAACTTGCTGGAAACGCTAAATTTCGTGCATTTGAGGACGAATTCATGCGTATTATGTTGTATTGGATAGATTTATGTGATTTGCGATACTTTGGAACTGCTCAGAATGTGGTAATTTTGACTTATTTCAAACTTCATATAACTGCAGATAGCACTCTGAAAACACGAGATACGATGTTTTTGTCGATAGATTCATACATATAATGAGGTCCTGAATAAGAATATGGATTTATTGATTGTGAAAATCTGCGCGAAAGAGCGTGATTTCGACTTATTCCAAAGTTTGTAAAACTGCGAATAGCACTCTGAAGACACGAAATATGATGTATTTGATGCTAGATTCTGCCATATAACGCATTTTGAAGCAAAATCTCGCTTCTGAGCAGATTTACAGGATCAAGAATGTCTCAACGAGACTCAGAAAAAACGCTGATAACTCGCTGGAAACGCAAAATCTTGTGCATTTGAGGACGGATCCATGCGTATTATGTTGTATTGGATAGATTTATGTGATTTGCGATACTTTGAAACTGCTCAGCATGTGGTAATTTTAACTTATTTCAAACTCCATATAACTGCAGATAGCGCTCTGAAAACACGAGATACGATGTTTTTGTCGATAGATTCATACATATTATGAGGTCCTGAATAGGAATATGAACTTTTTGATTGTGAAGATCTGCGCGGAAAAGCGTGATTCCGACTTAATCCAAAGTTTGTAAAACTGCAAATAGCACTCTAAAAACACGAAATATGATGTATTTGGTGCTAGATTCTGCCATATAACGCATTTTTGAAGCAAAATCTTGCTTCTGAGCAGATTTACAGGATCAAAAATTTCTCAACGAGACTCAGAAAAAACGCTGATAACTCGCTGAAAACGCAAAATTCTGTGCATTTGAGGACAAATTCATGCGTATTATGTTGTATTGGATAGATTTATGTTATTTGCGATACTTTGAAACTGCTCAGAATGTGGTAATTTTGACTTAATTTAAACTTCATATAACTGCAGATAGCGCTCTGAAAACACGAGATACGATGTTTA
This sequence comes from Dromius quadrimaculatus, assembly GCA_963989225.1. Lineage (NCBI taxonomy): Eukaryota > Metazoa > Arthropoda > Insecta > Coleoptera > Carabidae > Dromius > Dromius quadrimaculatus. Next base: position 79,705 of record CAXDIG010000005.1, read on the forward strand.
TTTTGATAGATTCATTCATATAATGAGGTCCTGAATAAGAATATGAACTTTTTGATTGTGAAAATCTGCGCGGAAAAGCGTGATTTTGACTTATTCCAAAGTTTGTAAAACTGCAAATAGCACTCTAAAAACACTAAATATGATGTATTTGGTGCTAGGTTCTGCCATATAACGCATTTTTGGAGCAAAATCTTGCTTTTGAGCAGATTTACAGGATCAAAAATTTTTCAACGAGACTCAGAAAAAACGCTGAAAACTCGCTGAAAGCGCAAAATTTTGTGCATTTGAGGACGGATTCATGCGTATTATGTTGTATTAGATAGATTTATGTGATTTGCGATTCTTTGAAACTGCTCAGAATGTGGTAATTTTGACTTATTTCAAACTTCATATAACTGCAGATAGCGCTCTGAAAACACAAGATACGATGTTTTTGTCGATAGATTCATACATATTATGAGGTTCTGAATGGGAATATGAACTTTTTGATTGTGAAAATCTGCGCGGAGAAGTGTGATTTCGACTTATTCCAAAGTTTGTAAAACTGCAAATAGCACTCTAAAAACACGAAATATGTATTTGGTGCTAGATTCTGCCATATAACGCATTTTTGAAGCAAAATCTTGCTTTTGAGCAGATTAACAGCATCAAAAATTCCTCAACGAGACTCAGAAAAAACGCTGATAACTCGCTGGGAACGCAAAATTTTGTGCATTTGGGGACGGATTCATGCGTATTATGTTGTATTGGATAGATTTATGTGATTTGCGATACTTTGAAACTGCCCAGAATGTGGTAATTTTGACTTATTTTAAACTTCATATAACTGCTGATAGCGCTCTGGAAACACGAGATACGATGTTTTTGTCGATAGATTCATACATATTACGAGGTCCTGAATAGGAATATGTTCTTTTCGATTGTGAGAATCTGCGCGGCAAAGCGTGATTTCGACTCATTCCAAAGTTTGTAAAGCTGCAAATAGCACTCTAAAAACACGAAATATGATGTATTTGGTGCTGGATTCTGCCATATAACGCATTTTTCAATGAATCTTGCTTCTGAGCAGATTAACAGGATCAAAATTTCTCAACAAGACTGAGAAAATACGCTGATAATTAGCTGGAAACGCTTAATTTCGTGCATTTGAGGACGGATTCATGCGTATTATGTTGTATTGGATAGATTTATGTGATTTGCGATACTTTGGAACTGCTCAGAATGTGGTAATTTTGACACTTTGAAACTGCTCAGAATGTGGTAATTTTGACTTATTTTAAACTCTATATAACTGCAGATAGCGCTCTGAAAACACGAGATACGATGTTTCTGTCGATAGATTCATACATATTATGAGGTCTCAAATAGGAATATGAACTTTCTGATTGTGAAAATCTGCGCGGAATAGCGTGATTTAGACTTATTCCAAAGCTTGTAAAACTGCAAATAGGCCTCTAAAAACACGAAATATGATGTATTTGGTGCTAGATTCCGCCATATAACGCATTTTTTGAGCAAAATCTTGCCTCTGAGCAGATTTACAGGATCAAAAATTTCTCAACGAGACTCAAAAAAAACACTGATAACTCGCTGGAACTGCAAAAATTTGTGCATTCGAGGACGGATTTATGCGTATTATGTTGTATTGGATAGATTTATGTGATTTGCGATACTTCGAAACTGCTCAGAATGTGGTAATGCTGACTTATTTCAAACTTCATATAACTGCAGATAGCGCTCTGAACCACGAGATACGATGTTTTTGTCCGAAGATTCATACATATTATGAGATCCTGATTAGGAATAGAGACTTTTTGATTGTGAAAATCTGCGCTGAAAAGCGTGATTTAGACTTATTCCAAAGTTTGTAAAACTGCAAATAGCACTCTAAAAACACGAGATATGATGTATTTGGTGCTAGATTCTGCCATATAACGCATTTTTGAACCAAAATCTTGCTTCTGAGCAGATTTACAGGATCAGAAATTTCTCAACGAGACTCAGAAAAAACGCTGATAACTCGCTGGACACGCAAAATTTTTTGCATTTGTGGACGGATTCATGCGTATTATGTTGTATTGGATAGATTTATGTGATTTGCGATACTTTGAGACTGCTCAGATTGTGGTAATTTCGACTTATATCAAACTTCATATAACTGCAGATAGCGCTCTGAAAACACGAGATACGATGTTTTCGTCGATAGATTCATACATATTATGAGGTCCTGAATGGGAATATGAACTTTTTGATTGTGAAAATCTGCGCGGAGAAGCGTGATTTCGACTTATTCCAAAGTTTGTAAAACTGCAAATAGCACTCTGAAAACACGAAATATGATGTATTTAGTGTAAGATTCTGCCATATATTGCATTTTTTTAACATATTCTTGCTTCTGAGCAGATTTACAGAATCAAAAATTTCTCATCGAGACTCAGAAAAAACGCTGATAACTCGCTGAAAACGCAAAATTTTGTGCATTTGAGGACGGATTCATGCGTATTAGTTGTAATTGATAGATTTATGTGATTTGCGATACTTTGAAACTGATCAGAATGTGGTAATTTCGACTTATTCCAAACTCTATATAACTGCGGACATCGCTCTGAAAACACGAGATACGATGTTTTTGTCAATAAATTCATACATATCATGAGGTCCTGAATAGGAATGATAACTTTTTGATTGCGAAAATCTGCGCGGAAAAGCGTGATTTCGACTTATTCCAAAGTTTGTAAAACTGCAAATAGCACTCTAAAAACACGAAATATGATGTATTTGGTGCTAGATTCTGCCATATAACGCATTTTTGAAGCAAAATCTTGCTTCTGAGCCGATTTACAGGATCAAGAATTTCTCAACGAGACTCAGAAAAAACGCTGATAACTCGCTGGAAACGCAAAATTTTGTGCATTTAAGGACGGATTCATGCGTATTATGTTGTATTGGTTAGATTTATGTGATTTGCGATACTTTGAAACTACTCAGAATGTGGTAGTTCTGACTTATTTCAAACTTCATATAACTGCAGATAGCGCTCTGAAAACACGAGATACGATATTTTTGTCGAAAGATTCATACATATTATGAGGTCCTGAATAGGAATATGGACTTTTTTATTGTGAAAATCTGCGCGGAAAAGCGTGATTTCGATTTATTCCAAAGTTTGTAAAACTGCAAATAGCACTCTAAAAACACGAAATAGAATGTATTTGGTGCTAGATTCTGCCATATAACGCATTTTTTGAAGCAAAATCTTGCTTCTGAGCAGATTTACAGGATCAAAAATCTCTCAACGAGATTCAGAAAAAACGCTGATAACTTGCTGGAAACGCAAAATTTTGTGCATTTGAGGACGGATTCATGCGTATTATGTTGTATTGGATAGATTTATGCGATTTGCGATACTTTCAAACTGCTCAGAATGTGGTAATTTTGACTTATTTTAAACTTCATATAACTGCAGATAGCGCTCTGAAAACACGAGATACGATGTTTTTTTTTCGATAGATTCATACATATTATGAGGTCCTGAATAGGAATATGAACTTTTTGATTGTGAAAATCTGCGCGGAAAAGCGTTATTTTGACTTATTCCAAAGTTTGTAAAACTGCAAATAGCACTCTAAAAACACTAAATATGATGTATTTGGTGCTAGATTCTGCCATATAACTTATTTTTGGACCAAATCTTGCTTTTGAGCAGATTTACAGGATCAAAAATTTTTCAACGAGACTCAGAAAAAATGCTGAAAACTCGCTGAAAGCGCAAAATTTTGTGCATCTGAGGACGGATTCATGCGTATTATGTTGTATTGGATAGATCTATGAGATTTGCGATACTTTGAAACTGCTCAGAATGTGGTAATTTTGACTTATTTCAAACTTCATAAAACTGCAGATAGCGCTCTGAAAACACAAGATACGATGTTTTTGTCTTTAGATTCATACAGATTGTAAGGTCCTGAATAGGAATATGAACTTTTTGATTGTGAAAATCAGCGCGGAAAAGCGTGATTTCGACTTATTCCAAAGTTTGTAAAACTGCATACAATCCTCTGAAAACACGAAATATGATGTATTTGGTGCTAGATTCAGCCATATAACGCATTTTTGAAGCAAAATCTTGCTTCTTAGCAGATTTACAGGATCAAAAATTTCTCAACGAGACTTAGAAAAAACGCTGATAACTCGCTGGAAACGCAAAAATTTGTGCATTTGAGGACGGATTCATGCGCATTATGTTGTATTGGATAGATTTATGTGATTTGCGATACTTTGAAACTGCTCAGAATGTGGTAATTTTGACTTATTTCAAACTTCATATAACTGCAGATAGCGCTCTGAAAACACGAGATACGATGTTTTTATCGATAGATTCATATATATTATGAGGTCCTGGATAGGAATATGAACTTTTTGATTGTGAAAATCTGCGCGGAAAAGCGTTATTTCGATTTATTCCAAAGTTTGTAAAACTGCAAATAGCACTCTAAAAACACGAAATATGATGTATTTTGTGCTAGATTCTGCCATATAAGGCATTTTTGAAGCAAGTTCTTGCTTCTAAGCAGATTCACAGGATCAAAGAATTCTCAACGAGACTCAGAAAAAACGCTGATATCTCGCTGGAAACGCAAAATTTTGTACATTTGAGGACGGATTCATGCGTATTATGTTGTATTGGATAGATTTGTGTGATTTGCGATACTTTGAAACTGCTCAGAATGTGGTAATTTTGACTTATTTCAAACTTCATATAACTGCAGATAGCGCTCTGAAAACACGAGATACGATATTTTTGTCGATAGATTCATACATATTATGAGGTCCTAAATAGGAATATGAACTTTTTGATTGTGAAAATCTGCGCGGAAAAGCGTGATTTCGACTTATTCCAAAGTTTGTAAAACTGCAAATAGCACTCTAAAAACACGAAATAGGATGTATTTGGTGCTAGATTCTGCCGTATAACGCATTTTTGAAGCAAATCTTGCTTCTGAGCAGATTTACAGGATGAGAAATCTCTCAACGAGATTCAGAAAAAACGCTGATAACTTGCTGGAAACGCAAAATTTTGTGCAATGGAGGACGGATTCATGCATATTATGTTGTATTGGATAGATTTATGTGATTTGCGATACTTTGAAACTGCTCAGAATGTGGTAATTTTGACTTATTTTAAACTTCATATAACTGCAGATAGCGCTCTGGAAACACGGAATATGATGTCTTTGTCGATAGATTCATACATAATATGAGGTCTTGAATAGGAATATGAACTTTTCGATTATGAAAATCTGCGCGGAAAATCGTGTTTTCGACTTATTCCAAAGTTTGTAAAACTGCAAATAGCATTCTGAAAACACGAAATATGATGTATTTGGTGCTAGATTCTGACATATAACGAACTTTTGAAGCAAAATCTTGCTTCTGAGCAGATTTACAGTCAAAAATTCCCAAACGAGACTTAGAAAAAACGCCGATAACTTGCTGGAAACGCAAAATTTTGTGCATTTGAGGACGGATTCATGCGTATTATGTTGTATTGGATAGATTTATATGATTTGCGATACTCTGAATCTGCTCAGAATGTGGTGATTTTGACTTATTTCAAACTTCATATAACTGCAGATGGCGCTCTGAAAACACGGAATATTATGTTTTTGTCAATAGATTTATTCATATTATGAGGTCCTGAATAGGAAAATGAACTTTTTGATTGTGAAAATCTGCGCGGAAAAGCGTGATTTCGACTTATTCCAAAGTTTGTAAAACTGCAAATAGCACTCTAAAAACAAGAAATATGATGTATTTGGTGCTAGATTATGCCATATAACGCACAATTGAAGCAAAATCTTGCTTCTGAGCAGATTTACAGTCAAAAATTTCTCAACTAGACTCAGAAAAAACGCCGATAACTTGCTGGAAACGCAAAATTTGGTGCATTTGAGAACGGATTCATGCGTATTATGTTGTATTGGATAGATTTATATGATTTGCGATACTTTGAACTGCTCAGAATGTGGTAATTTTGACTTATTTCAAACTTCATATAACTGCAGATACCGCTCTGAAAACACGAAATATGATGTTCTTGTTAATAGATTCATACATATTTTGAGGTCCTGAATAGGAATATGAATTTTTTGAGTGTGAAAATCTGCGCGGAGAAGCGTGATTTCGTCTTATTCCAAAGTTTGTGAAACTGCAAATAGCACTCTAAAAACACGAAATATGATGTATTTAGTGCTAGATTCTGCATATATCGCACTTTAGGAGCAGAATCTTGCTTCTGAGCAGATTTACAGGGTCAAAAATTTCTCAACGATACTCAGAAAAAACGCCCGATAACTTGCTGAAAACGAGAAATTTTGTGTATTTTAGGACGGATTCATGTGTATTATGTTGTATTGAATAGACTTATATGATTTGCGATACTTTGAAACTGCTCAGAATGTGGTAATTTTGACTTATTTCAAACTTCATATAACTGCAGATAGCGCTTTTAAAACACGAAATATGATGTTTGTGTCAATAGATTCATACATATTATGAGGTCCTGAATAGGAATATGCAATTTTTGATTGTGAAACTCTGCGCGGAAAACCGTGATTTCGACTTATTCCAAAGTTTGTAAAACTGCAAATAGCACACTAAAAACACTAAATATGATGTATTTGGTGCTAGATTCTGCCATATAACGCACTTTTAAAGCAAAGTCTTGCTTCTGAGCAGATTTACAGAGTCATAAATTTCTCAACGAGACTCAGAAAAAACGCCGATAACTTGCTGGAAACGCAAAATTTCTGGCATTTGTGGACGGATTCAAGCGTATTATGTTGTATTGGATAGATTTATGTGATTTGCGATACTTTGAAACTGCTCAGAAAGTGGTAATTTTGACTTATTTCAAACTTTATATAACTGCAGATAGTGCTCTGAAAACACAAAATATGATGTTTTTGTTGATAGATTCGTACATATTATGAGGTCCCGAATAGGAATATGAACTTATCGAGTGTGAAAATCTACGCGGAAAAGTGTGATTTCGACTTATTCCAGAGTTTGTAAAACTGCAATGTCACTCTAAAAACACGAAATATAATGTATTTGGTACTGAATTCTGCCATATAACGCATTTTTCAAGCAAAATCTTGCTTCTGAGCAGATTTACAGAGTCAAAAATTTCTCAACGAGACTCAAAAAAACGCCGACAACTCGCTGAAAACGCACAATTTTGTGCATTTGAGGACGGATTCATGCGTATTATGTTGTATTGGATAGATTTATGTGATTTGCGATACTTTGAAACTGCTCAGAATGTGGTAATTTTGACTTTTTTCAAACTTCATATAACTGCAGAAAGCGCTCTGGAAACACGGAATATTATGTTTTTGTCAATAGATTCATACATATTATGAGGTCCTGAATACAAATATGAACTTTTTGATTGTGAAAATTTGCGAGGAATAGCGTGATTTCTACTTACTCCAAAGTTTGTAAAACTACAAATAGTACTCTGAAAACACAAGATATGATGTATTTGGTGCTAGATTCTGCCATATAACGCATTTTTGGAGCAAAATCTTGCTTCTGAGCAGATTTACAGAGTCAGAAATTTCTCAACGAGACTCAGAGAAAACGCCAAAAACTTGCTGGGAACGCAAAATTTTGTGCATTTGAGGACAAGTTCATGTATAATGTTGTATTGGATAGATTTATGTGATTTGCGATACTCTGAAACTGCTCAGAATGAGGTAATTTTGACTTATTTCAAACTTCATATAACTGCAAATAGCGCTCTGAAAACACGGAATATTATGTTTTTGTCAATAGATTCATACATATTTTGAGGTCCTGAATAGGAATATAAACTTTTTGATTGTAAAAGTCTGCGCGGAAAAGCGTGATTTCCACTTAATCCAAAGTTTGTAAAACTGCAAATAGCACTCTCAAAACACGAAATATGATGTATTTGGTGCTAGATTCTGCCATATAACGCACTTTTGAAGCAAATTCTTGCTTCTGAGCAGATTCACAGGGCCAAAATTTCTCAACGAGACTCAGAAAAAACGCCAAAAACTTGCTAGAACGCAAAATTTTGTGCATTTGAGGACGGGTTCATGCGTATAATGTTGTATTGGATAGATTTATGTGATTTGCGATACTTTGAAACTGCTCAGAATGTGGTAATTTTGACTTATTTCAAACTTCATATAACTGCAGATAGCGCTCTGGAAACACGAGATACGATGATTTTGTCGATAGATTTATACATATTATAAGGTCCTGAATAGGAATATGAACTTTTTGATTGTGAAAATCTGCGCGGAAAGCGTGATTTCGACTTATTCCAAAGTTTGTCAAACTGCAAATAGCACTCTAAAAACACGAAATATGATGTATTTGGTGCTAGATTCTGCCATATAACGCATTTTTGAAGCAAAATTTTGCTTCTGAGCAGATTTACAGGATCAAAAATTTTCCAACAAGACTGAGAAAAAACGCTGATAACTCGCTGGAAACGCTAATTTCCGTGCATTTGAGGACGGATTCATGCATATTATGTTGTATTGGATAGATATATGTGATTTGCGATACTTTGGAACTGCTCAGAATGTGGTAATTTTGACTTATTTCAAACTTCATATAACTGCAGATAGCGCTCTGAAAACACGAGATACGATGTTTTTGTCGATAGATTCATACATATAATGAGGTCCTGAATAGTAATATGAACTTCTTGATTGTGAAAATCTGCGCGGTAAAGCGTGATTTCGTCTTAATCTAAAGTTGTAAAACTGCAAATAGAACTCTAAAAACACGAAATATGATGTATTTGGTGCTAGATTCTGCCATATAATGCATTTTCGAAGCAAAATCTTGCTTCTGAGCCGATTTACAGGATCAAAATTTCTCAACAAGACTCAGAAAAAACGCTGATAACTCGCTGGAAACGCAAAATTTTGTGCATTTGAGGACGGATTCATGCGTATTATGTAGTATTGGATGGATTTATGTGATTTGCGATACTTTGAAACTGCTCAGATTGTGGTAATTCTGACTTATTTCAAACTTCATATAACTGCAGATAGCGCTCTGAAAACACGAGATACGATGTTTTTGTCGATAGATTCATACATATTATGGGGTCCTGAAGAGGAATATGAACTTTTTGATTGTGAAAATCTGCGCGGAAAAGCGAGATTTCGACTTATTCCAAAGATTGTAAAACTGCGAATAGCACTCTAAAAAAAACGAAATATGATGTATTTGGTGCTAGATTCTGCCATATAACGCATTTTTGAAGCAAGATCTTGCTTCTGAGCAGATTTACAGGATCAAAAATTTCTCAACGAGACTCAGAAAAAACGCTGATAACTCGCTGGAAACGCAAAATTTTGTGCATTTGAGGACGGATTCATGCGTATTATGTTGTATTGGATAGATTTATGTGATTTGCGATACTTGAAACTGCTCAGAAAGTGGTAATTTTGACTTATTCAAACTTTATATAACTGCAGATAGTGCTCTGAAAACACAAAATATGATGTTTTTGTTGATATATTCGTACATATTATGAGGTCACGAATAGGAATATGAACTTATCGAGTGTGAAAATCTACGCGGAAAAGTGTGATTTCGACTTATTCCAGAGTTTGTAAAACTGCAATAGCACTCTAAAAACACGAAATATGATGTATTTGGTGCTCGATTCTGCCATATAACGCACTTTTGAAGCAAAATCTTGCTTCTGAGCAGATTTACAAAGTCAAAAATTTCTCAACGCGACTCAAAAAAAACGCCGATAACTTGCTGGAAACGCAAAATTTTGTGCATTTGAGAACGGGATCATGCGTATTATGTTGTATTGGATAGATTCATGTGATTTGCGATACTTTGAAAATGCTCAGAATGTGGTAATTTTGACTTATATTAAACTTCATATAACTGCAGACAGCGCTCTGAAAACACGAAATATGATGTTCTTGACGATAGATTCATACATATTATGAGGTCCTGAATAGGAATATGGACTTTTTGATTGTGAAAATCTGCGCGGAAAAGCGTGAATTCGACTCATTCCAAAGTTTGTAAAACTGCAAATAGCACTCTAAAAACACCAAATATGATGTATTTGGTGCTAGATTCTGCCATTTAATGCACTTTTGAAGTAAAATCTGGCTTCTGAGCAGATTTACAGTAAAAATTTTCTCGACGAGGCTCAGAAAAAACGCCGATAACTTGCTGGAAACGCAGAATTATGTGCATTTATGGACGGATCCATGCGTATTATGTTGTATTGGATAGATTTATGTGATTTGCGGTTCCTTGAACCTGCTCAGAATGTGGTAATTTTGACTAATTTCAAACTTCATATTACTGTAGATAGCGCTCTGAGAACACAGAATATGATGTTTTTGTTAATAGATTCGAACATATTATGAGGTCCTGAATAGGAATATGAACTTTTTGATTGTGTATATCTGCGCGGAAAAGCGTGATTTCGACTCATTCCAAAGTTTGTTAAACTGCAAATAGTACTCTAAAAACACGAAATATAATGTATTTGGTACTGGATTCTGCCATATAACGCATTTTTCAAGCAAATTCTTGCTTCTGAGCAGATTTACAGAGTCAAAAATTCCTCAACGAGACTCAAAAAAACGCCGATAACTCGCTGAAAACGCACAATTTTGTGCATTTGAGGACGGATTCATGCGTATTATGTTGTATTGGATAGATTTATGTGATTTGCGATACTTTGAAACAGCTCAGAATGTGGTAATTTTGACTTTTTTCAAACTTCATATAACTGCAGAAAGCGCTCTGGAAACACGGAATATGATGTTTTTGTCAACGGATTCATACATATTATGAGGTCCTGAATGGAAATATGAACTTTTTGATTGTTAAAATCTGCGCGGAAAAGCGTGATTTCGACTTATTCCAGAATTTGTAAAACTGCAAATAGAACTCTAAGAACACTAAATATGATGTATTTGGTGCTAGATTCTGCCATATAACGCATTTTTGAAGCAGAATCTTGCTTCTGAGCACATTTACAGGATCAAAAATCTCTCAACGAGACTCAGAAAAAACGCTGATAACTTGCTGAAAACGCAAAATTTTGTGCATTTGAGACGGATTCTTGCGTATTATGTTGTATTGGATAGATTTATGTAATTTGCGATACTTTGAAACTGCTTAGAATGTGGTAGTTTTGACTTATTTCAAACTTCATATGACTGCAGATAGCGCTCTGGAAACACGAAGTATTATGTTTTTGTCAATAGATTCATACATATTATGAGGTCCTGAATAGGAATATGAACTTTTTGATTGTGAAAATTTGCGAGGAATAGCGTGATTTCTACTTACTCCAAAGTTTGTAAAACTGCAAATAGCACTCTGAAAACACAAGATATGATGTATTTGGTGCTAGATTCTGCCATATAACGCATTTTTGGAGCAAAATCTTGCTTCTGAGCAGATTTACAGAGTCAGAAATTTCTCAACGAGACTCAGAAAAAACGCCAAAAACTTGCTGGGAACGCAAAATTTTGTGCATTTGAGGACAAGTTCATGTATAATGTTGTATTGGATAGATTTATGTGATTTGCGATACTCTGAAACTGCTCAGAATGAGGTAATTTTGACTTATTTCAAACTTCATATAACTGCAAATAGCGCTCTGAAAACACGGAATATTATGTTTTTGTCAATAGATTCATACATATTATGAGGTCCTGAATAGGAATATAAACTTTCTGATTGTAAAAGTCTGCGCGGAAAAGCGTGATTTTCCACTTAATCCAAAGTTTGTAAAACTGCAAATAGCACTCTCAAAACACGAAATATGATGTACTTGGTGCTAGATTCTGCCATATAACGCACTTTTGAAGCAAATTCTTGCTTCTGAGCAGATTCACAGGGCCAAAATTTCTCAACGAGACTCAGAAAAAACGCCAAAAACTTGCTAGAACGCAAAATTTTGTGCATTTGAGGACGGGTTCATGCGTATAATGTTGTATTGGATAGATTTATGTGATTTGCGATACTTTGAAACTGCTCAGAATGTGGTAATTTTGACTTATTTCAAACTTCATATAACTGCAGATAGCGCTCTGGAAACACGAGATACGATGATTTTGTCGATAGATTTATACATATTATAAGGTCCTGAATAGGAATATGAACTTTTTGATTGTGAAAATCTGCGCGGAAAAGCGTGATTTCACTTATTCCAAGTTTGTCAAACTGCAAATAGCACTCTAAAAAAACACGAAATATGATGTATTTGGTGCTAGATTCTGCCATATAACGCATTTTTGAAGCAAAATTTTGCTTCTGAGCAGATTTACAGGATCAAAAATTTTCCAACAAGACTGAGAAAAAACGCTGATAACTCGCTGGAAACGCTAATTTCCTTGCATTTGAGGACGGATTCATGCATATTATGTTGTATTGGATAGATATATGTGATTTGCGATACTTTGGAACTGCTCAGAATGTGGTAATTTTGACTTATTTCAAACTTCATATAACTGCAGATAGCGCTCTGAAAACACGAGATACGATGTTTTTGTCGATAGATTCATACATATAATGAGGTCCTGAATAGTAATATGAACTTCTTGATTGTGAGAATCTGCGCGGTAAAGCGTGATTTCGTCTTAATCTAAGTTGTAAAACTGCAAATAGCACTCTAAAAACACGAAATATGATGTATTTGGTGCTAGATTCTGCCATATAATGCATTTTTGAAGCAAAATCTTGCTTCTGAGCCGATTTACAGGATCAAATTTCTCAACAAGACTCAGAAAAAACGCTGATAACTCGCTGGAAACGCAAAATTTTGTGCATTTGAGGACGGATTCATGCGTATTATGTAGTATTGGATGGATTTATGTGATTTGCGATACTTTGAAACTGCTCAGATTGTGGTAATTCTGACTTATTTCAAACTTCATATAACTGCAGATAGCGCTCTGAAAACACGAGATACGATGTTTTTGTCGATAGATTCATACATATTATGGGGTCCTGAAGAGGAATATGAACTTTTTGATTGTGAAAAATCTGCGCGGAAGATCGTGATTTCGACTTATTCCAAAGTTTTTAAAACTGCAAATAGCACTCTAAAAACACGAAATATGATGTTTTTGGTGCAGGATTCTGCCATATAACGTATTTTTGAAGCAAAATCTTGCTTCTGAGCAGATTTTGAGGATCAAAAATTTCTCAACGAGACTCAGAAAAAACGCTGATAACTCGCTGGAAACTCAAAATTTTGTGCATTTGAGGACGGATTCATGCGTATTATGTTGTATTGGATAGATTTATGTTATTTGCGATACTTTGAAACTGCTCAGAATGTGTAAATTTGACTTATTTTAAACTTCATATAACTGCTGATAGTGCTCTGAAAACACGAGATACGATGATTTTGTCGATAGATTTATACATATTATAAGGTCCTGAATAGGAATATGAACTTTTTGATTGTGAAAATCTGCGCGGAAAAGGCGTGATTTCGACTTATTCCAAAGTTTGTAAACTGCAAATAGCACTCTAAAAACACGAAATATGATGTATTGGGTGCTAGATTCTGCCATATAACGCATTTTTAAAGCAAAATCCTTGCTTCTGAGCAGATTTACAGGATCAAAAAATTTCCCAACAAGACTCAGAAAAAACGCTGATAACTCGCTGGGAACGCAAAATTTTGTGCATTTGAGGACGGATTCATGCATATTATGTTGTATTGGATAGATTTATGTGATTTGCGATACTTTGAAACTGCCCAGAATGTGGTAATTTTGACTTATTTTAAACTTCATATAACCGCTGATAGCGCTCTGAAAACACGAGATACGATGTTTTTGGTCGATAGATTAATACATATTATGAGGTCCCTGAATGGGAATATGGTCTTTTCGATAGTGAAAATTTGCGCGGCAAAGCGTGATTTCGACTCATTCCAAAGTTTGTAAAGCTGCAAATAGCACTCTAAAAACACGAAATATAATGTATTTGGTACTGGATTCTGCCATATAACGCATTTTTCAAGCAAAATCTTGCTTCTGAGCAGATTTGCAGGACCAAAAATTTCTCAACAAGACTGAAAAAATACGCTGATAACTCGCTGGGAACGCTTAATTTCGTGCATTTGAGGACGGATTCATGCGTATTATGTTGTATTGGATAGATTTATGTGATTTGCGATACTTTGGAACTGCTCAGAATGTGGTAGTTTTGACTTATTTCAAACTTCATATAACTACAGATAGCACTCTGAAAACACGAGATACGATGTTTTTGTCGATAGATTCATACATATAATGAGGTCCTGAATAAGAATATGGATTTCTTGATTGTGAAAATCTGCGCGAAAGAGCGTGATTACGACTTATTCCAAAGTTTGTAAAACTTCAAATAGCACTCTAAAGACACGAAATATGATGTATTTGAAGCTAGATTCTGCCATATAACGCATTTTTTGGAGCAAAATCTTACTTCTGAGCAGATTTGCAGGATCAAGAATGTCTCAACGAGACTCAGAAAAAAACGCTGATAACTCGCTGGAAACGCAAAATCTTGTGCATTTGAGACGGATCCATGCGTATTATGTTGTATTGGATAGATTTATGTGATTTGCGATACTTTGAAACTGCTCAGAATGTGGTGATTTTAACTTATTTCAAACTCCATATAACCTGCAGATAGCGCTCTGAAAACACGAGATACGATGTTTTTGTCGATAGATTCATACATATTATGAGGTCCTGAATAGGAATATGAACTTTTTGATTGTGAAAATCTGCGCGGAAAAGCGTGATTCCGACTTAATCCAAAGTTTGTAAAACTGCAAATAGCACTTTTAAAACACGAATATGATGTATTTGGTGCTAGATTCCGCCATATAACGCATTTTTGAAGCAAAATCTTGCATCTGAGCAGATTTACAGGATCAAGAATTTCTCAACGAGACTCAGAAAAAACGCTGATAACTCGCTGGAAACGCAAAATTTTGTGCATTTGAGGACGGATTCATGCGTATTATGTTATATTGGATAGATTTATGTGATTTGCGATACTTTGAAACTGCTCAGAATGTGGTAATTTTGACTTATTTCAAACTTCATATAACTGCAGATAGCGCTCTGAAAACACGAGATACGATGCTTTTGTCGATAGATTCATACATAAAATAAGGTCCTGAATAGTAATATGAACTTCTTGATTGTGAAAATCTGCGCGGTGAAGCGTGATTTCGTCTAAATCCAAAGTTTGTAGAACTGCAAATAGCACTCTAAAAAACACGAAATATGATGTATTTTGGTGCTAGATTCTGCTATAAAACGCATTTTTGAAGCAAAATATTGCTTCTGAGCAGATTTACAGCATCAAAAATCTCTCAACGAGACTCAGAAAAAACGCTGATAACTCGCTGGAAACGCAAAATCTTGTGCATTTGAGTACGGATCCATGCGTATTATGTTGTATTGGATAGATTTATGTGATTTGCGATACTTTGAAACTGCCCAGAATGTGGTAATTTTGACTTATTTCAAACTTCATAAAACTGCTGATAGCGCTCTGAAAACACGGGATACGATGTTTTGTCGATAGATTCATACATATTATGAGGTCCTGAATAGGAATATGGTCTTTTCGATAGTAAAAATCTGCGCGGCAAAGCGTGATTTCGACTCATTCCAAAGTTTGTAAAGCTGCAAATAGCACTCTAAAACACGAAATATAATGTATTTGGTACTGGATTCTGCCATATAACGCATTTTTCAAGCAAAATCTTGCTTCTGAGCAGATTTACAGGATCAAAATATTTCTCAACAAGACTGAGAAAATACGCTGATACCTCGCTGGGAACGCTAAATTTCGTGCATTTGAGACGGATTCATGCGTATTATGTTGTATTGGATAGATTTATGTGATTTGCGATACTTTGGAACTGCTCAGAATGTGGTAATTTTGACTTATTTCAAACTTCATATAACTGCAGATAGCACTCTGAAAACACGAGATACGATGTTTTTGTCGATAGATTCATACATATAATGAGGTCCTGAATAAGAATATGGATTTCCTGATTGTGAAAATCTGCGCGAAAGAGCGTGATTTCGACTTATTCCAAAGTTTGTAAAACTGCAAATAGCACTCTAAAGACACGAAATATGATGTATTTGATGCTAGATTCTGCCATATAACGCATTTTTGAAGCAAAATCTTGCTTCTGAGCAGATTTACAGGATCAAGAATGTCTCAACGAGACTCAGAAAAAACGCTGATAACCCCGCTGGAAACGCAAAATCTTGTGCATTTGAGGACGGATCCATGCGTATTATGTTGTATTGGATAGATTTATGTGATTTGCGATACTTTGGAACTGCTCAGAATGTGGTAATTTTGACTTATTTCAAACTTCATATAACTGCAGATAGCACTCTGAAAACACGAGATACGATGTTTTTGTCGATAGATCCATACATATAATGAGGTCCTGAATAAGAATATGGATTTCCTGATTGTGAAAATCTGCGCGAAAGAGCGTGATTTCGACTTATTCCAAAGTTTGTAAAACTGCAAATAGCACTCTAAAGACACGAAATATGATGTATTTGATGCTAGATTCTGCCATATAACGCATTTTTGAAGCAAAATCTTGCTTCTGAGCAGATTTACAGGATCAAGAATGTCTCAACGAGACTCAGAAAAAACGCTGATAACTCGCTGGAAACGCAAAATCTTGTGCATTTGAGGACGGATCCATGCGTATTATGTTGTATTGGATAGATTTATGTGATTTGCGATACTTTGAAAACTGCTCAGAATGTGGTGATTTTAACTTATTTCAAACTCCATATAACTGCAGATAGCGCTCTGAAAACACGAGATACGATGTTTTTTGTCGATAGATTCATACATATTATGAGGTCCTGAATAGGAATATGAACTTTTTGATTGTGAAAATCTGCGCGGAAAAGCGTGATTTCCCGACTTAATCCAAAGTTTGTAAAACTGCAAATAGCACTCTTAAAACACGAAATATGATGTATTTGGTGCTAGATTCCGCCATATAACGCATTTTTGAAGCAAAATCTTGCATCTGAGCAGATTTACAGGATCAAGAATTTCTCAACGAGACTCAGAAAAAACGCTGATAACTCGCTGGAAACGCAAAATTTTGTGCGTTTGAGGACGGATTTATGCGTATTATGTTGTATTGGATAGATTCATGTGATTTGCGATACTTCGAAACTGCTCAGAATGTGGTAATGCTGACTTATTTCAAACTTCATATAACTGCAGATAGTGCTCTGAAAACACGAGATACGATGTTTTTGTCGATAGATTCATACATATTATGAGGTCCTGAATAGGAATATGAACTTTTTGATTGTGAAAATCTGCGCGGAAAAGCGAGATTTCGACTTATTCCAAAGTTTGTAAAACTGCGAATAGCACTCTAAAAGAACGAAATATGATGTATTTGGTGCTAAGATTCTGCCATATAACGCATTTTTGAAGCAAGATCTTGCTTCTGAGCAGATTTACAGGATCAAAAATTTCTCAACGAGACTCAGAAAAAACGCTGATAACTCGCTGGAAACGCAAAATTTTGTGCATTTGAGGACGGATTCATGCGTATTATGTTGTATTGGATAGATTTATGTGATTTGCGATACTTTGAAACTGCTCAGAATGTGGTAATTTTGACTTATTTCAAACTTCATAAAACTGCAGATAGCGCTCTGAAAACACGAGATACGATGTTTTTGTCAATAGAATCATACATAATATAAGATCCTGAATAGGATTATGAACTTTTTAATCGTGAAAATCTGCGCGGAAAAGCGTGATTTTTGACTTAATCCAAAGTTTGTAAAACTGCAAATAGCACTCTAAAAAACACGAGATATGATGTTCTTGGGTGCTAGATTCTGCCATATAACGCATTTTTGAAGGAAATATTGCTTCTGAGCAGATTTACAGGATCAAATATTTCTCAACATGACTCAGAAAAAAACGCAGAAAACTCGCTGGAAAGCGCAAAATTTTGTGCATTTGAGGACGGAATCATGCGTATTATGTTGTATTGGATAGATTTATGTGATTTGCGATACTTTGAAACTGCTCAGAATGTGGTAAATTTGACTTATTTTAAACTTCATATAACTGCTGATAGCGCTCTGAGAACACGAGATACGATGATTTTGTCGATAGATTTATACATATTATAAGGTCCTGAATAGGAATATGGACTTTTGATTGTGAAAATCTGCGCGAAAAGCGTGATTTCGACTTATTCCAAAGTTTGTAAAACTGCAAATAGCACTCTAAAAACACGAAATTTGATGTTTTTGGGAGCTGGATTTTGCCATATAAACGCATTTTTGAAGCAAAATCTTGCTTCTGAGCAGATTTTCAGAATCAAAAAATTTCTCAACGAGACTCAGAAAAAACGCTGATAACTCGCTGGAAACGCAAAATTTTGTGCATTTGAGGACGGATTCATGCGTATTATGTTGTATTAGATAGATTTACGTGATTTGCGATACTTTGAAACTGCTCAGAATGTGGTAATTTTGACCTATTTCAAACTTCATATAACTGCAGATAGCGCTCTGAAAACACGAGATACGATGTTTTTGTCGATAGATTCATACATAAAATAAGGTCCTGAATAGTAATATGAACTTCTTGATTGTGAAAATCTGCGCGGTAAAGCGTGATTTCGTCTAGATCCAAAGTTTGTAGAACTGCAAATAGCACTCTCAAAACACGAAATATGATGTATTTGGTGCTAGATTCTGCTATAAAACGCATTTTTGAAGCAAAATATTGCTTCTGAGCAGATTTACAGCATCAAAAATCTCTCAACGAGACTCAGAAAAAACGCTGATAAACTCGCTGGAAACGCAAAATTTGTGCATTTGAGGACGGATTCATGCGTATTATGTTGTATTGGATAGATTTATTTGATTCGCGATACTTTGAAACTACTCAGAATGTAGTAATTTTGACTTATTTTAAACTTCATATAACCGCAGATAGCGCTCTGAAAACACAAGATACGATATTTTTGTCGATAGATTCATACATATCATGAGGTCCTGGATAAGAATATGAACTTTTTGATCGTGAAAATCTGCGCGGAAAAGCGTGATCTCGACTCATTCCAAAGTTTGTAAAACTGCAAATAGCACTCTAAAAACAACGAAATATGATGTATTTGGTGCTAGATTCTGCCATATAATGCATTTTTGGAGCAAGATCTTGCTTCTGAGCAGATTTTACAGGATCAGAAATTTCTCCAACGAGACTCAGAAAAAACGCTGAAAACTCGCTGAAAGCGCAAAATTTTGTGCATTTGAGGACGGATTCATGCGTATTATGTTGTACTAGATAGATTTATTGTGATTTGCGATTCTTTGAAAACTGCTCAGAATGTGTGAATTTTGACTTATTTCAAACTTCATATAACTGCAGATAGCGCTCTGAAAACACAAGATACGATGTTTTTGTCGATAGATTCATACATATTATGAGGTTCTGAATTGGAATATGAACTTTTTGATTGTGAAAATCTGCGCGGAGAAGTGTGATTTCGACTTATTCCAAAGTTTGTAAAACTGCAAAATAGCACTCTAAAAACACGAAATATGTATTTGGTGCTAGATTCTGCCATATAACGCATTTTTGAAGCAAAATCTTGCTTTTGAGCAGATTTACAGCATCAAAAATTCCTCAACGAGACTCAGAAAAAACGCTGATAACTCGCTGGGAACGCAAAATTTTGTGCATTTGGGGACGGATTCATGCGTATTATGTTGTATTGAATAGATTTATGTGATTTGCGATACTTTGAAACTGCCCAGAATGTGGTAATTTTGACTTATTTTAAACTTCATATAACTGCTGATAGCGCTCTGGAAACACGAGATACGATGTATTTTGTCGATAGATTCATACATATTACGAGGTCCTGAATAGGAATATGGTCTTTTCGATTGTGAGAATCTGCGCAGCAAAGCGTGATTTCGACTCATTCCAAAGTTTGTAAAGCTGCAAATAGCACTCTAAAAACACGAAATATGATGTATTTGGTGCTGGATTCTGCCATATAACGCATAACTGCTCAGAATGTGGTAATTTTGACTTATTTTAAACTCTATATAACTGCAGATAAAGCTCTGAAAACACGAGATACGATGTTTTTGTCGATAAATTCATACATATTATGAGGTCTCAAATAGGAATATGAACTTTCTGATTGTGAAAATCTGCGCAGAATAGCGTGATTTAGACTTATTCCAAAGCTTGTAAAACTGCAAATAGGCCTCTAAAAACACGAAATATGATGTATTTGGTGCTAGATTCTGCCATATAACGCATTTTTTAAGCAAAATCTTGCCTCTGAGCAGATTTACAGGATCAGAAATTCCTCAACGAGACTCAGAAAAAACGCTGATAACTCGCTGGACACGCAAAATTTTTTGCATTTGAGGACGGATTCATGCGTATTATGTTGTATTGGATAGATTTATGTGATTTGCGATACTTTGAGACTGCTCAGATTGTGGTAATTTCGACTTATATCAAACTTCATATAACTGCAGATAGCGCTCTGAAAACACGAGATACGATGTTTTCGTCGATAGATTCATACATATTATGAGGTCCTGAATGGGGAATATGAACTTTTTGATTGTGAAAATCTGCGCGGAGAAGCGTGATTTCGACTTATTCCAAAGTTTGTAAAACTGCAAATAGCACTCTGAAAACACGAAATATGATGTATTTAGTGTTAGATTCTGCATATAATGCATTTTTTAAGCATATTCTTGCTTCTGAACAGATTTACAGAATCAAAAATTTCTCATCGAGACTCAGAAAAAACGCTGATAACTCGCTGAAAAACGCAAAATTTTGTGCATTTGAGGACGGATTCATGCGTATTATGTTGTAATTGATAGATTTATGTGATTTGCGATACTTTGAAACTGATCAGAATGTGGTAATTTCGACTTATTCCAAAACTCTATATAACTGCGGACAGCGCTCCTGAAAACACGAGATACGATGTTTTTGTCAATAAATTCATACATATCATGAGGTCCTGAATAGGAATGATAACTTTTTTGATTGCGAAAATCTGTGCGGAAAAGCGTGATTTCGACTTATTCCAAAGTTTGTAAAACTGCAAATAGCACTCTAAAAACACGAAATATGATGTATTTGGTTCTAGATTCTGCCATATAACGCATTTTTGAAGCAAAATCTTGCTTCTGAGCCGATTTACAGGATCAAGAATTTCTCAACGAGACTCAGAAAAAAACGCTGATAACTCGCTGGAAACGCAAAATTTTGTGCATTTAAGGACGGATTCATGCGTATTATGTTGTATTGGTTAGATTTATGTGATTTGCGATACTTTGAAACTGCTCAGAATGTGGTAGTTCTGACTTATTTCAAACTTCATATAACTGCAGATAGCGCTCTGAAAACACGAGATACGATATTTTTGTCGATAGATTCATACATATTATGAGGTCCTGAATAGGAATATTGCACTTTTTGATTGTGAAAATCTGCGCGGAAAAGCGTGATTTCGATTCATTCCAAAGTTTGTAAAAACTGCAAATAGCACTCTAAAAACACGAAATAGGATGTATTTGGTGCTAGATTCTGCCATATAACGCATTTTTGAAGCAAAATCTTGCTTCTGAGCAGATTTACAGGATCAAAAATCTCTCAACGAGATTCAGAAAAAACGCTTATAACTTGCTGGAAACGCAAAATTTTGTGCATTTGAGGACGGATTCATGCGTATTTATGTTGTATTGGATAGATTTATGCGATTTGCGATACTTTGAAACTGCTCAGAATGTGGTAATTTTGACTTATTTTAAACTTCATATAACTGCAGATAGCGCTCTGAAAACACGAGATACAGATGTTTTTTTTCGATAGATTCATACATATTATGAGGTCCTGAATAGGAATATGAACTTTTTGATTGTGAAAATCTGCGCGGAAAAGCGTTATTTTGACTTATTCCAAAGTTTGTAAAACTGCAAATAGCACTCTAAAAACACTAAATATGATGTATTTGGTGCTAGATTCTGCCATATAACTTATTTTTGGAGCAAAATCTTGCTTTTGAGCAGATTTACAGGATCAAAAATTTTTCAACGAGACTCAGAAAACACGCTGAAAACTCGCTGAAAGCGCAAAATTTTGTGCATCTGAGGACGGATTCATGCGTATTATGTTGTATTGGATAGATCTATGAGATTTGCGATACTTTGAAACTGCTCAGAATGTGGTAATTTTGACTTATTTCAAACTTCATAAAACTGCAGATAGCGCTCTGAAAACACAAGATACGATGTTTTTGTCTTTAGATTCATACAGATTGTGAGGTCCCTGAATAGGAATATGAACTTTTTGATTGTGAAAATCAGCGCGGAAAAGCGTGATTTCGACTTATTCCAAAGTTTGTAAAACTGCAAATAGCACTCTAAAAACACGAAATTTGATGTTTTTGGAGCTGGATTTTGCCATATAACGCATTTTTGAAGCAAAATCTTGCTTCTGAGCAGATTCACAGGATCAAAAATTTTTCAACGAGACTCAGAAAACACGCTGAAAACTCGCTGAAAGCGCAAAATTTTGTGCATCTGAGGACGGATTCATGCGTATTATGTTGTATTGGATAGATCTATGAGATTTGCGATACTTTGAAACTGCTCAGAATGTGGTAATTTTGACTCATTTCAAACTTCATATAACTGCAGATAGCGCTCTAAAAACACGAGATACGATGTTTTTATCGATAGATTCATATATATTATGAGGTCCTGGATAGGAATATGAACTTTTTGATTGTGAAAATCTGCGCGGAAAAGCGTTATTTCGATTTTTTCCAAAGTTTGTAAAACTGCAAATAGCACTCTAAAAACACGAAATATGATGTATTTTGTGCTAGATTCTGCCATATAAGGCATTTTTGAAGCAAGTTCTTGCTTCTAAGCAGATTCACAGGATCAAAGAATTCTCAACGAGACTCAGAAAAAACGCTGATATCTCGCTGGAAACGCAAAAATTTTGTGCATTTGAGGGACGGATTCATGCGTATTATGTTGTATTGGATAGATTTGTGTGATTTGCGATACTCTTGAAACTGCTCAGAATGTGGTAATTTTGACTTATTTCAAACTTCATATAACTGCAGATAGCGCTCTGAAAACACGAGATACAATGTTTCTGTCGATAGATTCATAAATATTATGAGGTCTCAAATAGGAATATGAACTTTCTGATTGTGAAAATCTGCGCGGAATAGCGTGATTTCGACTTATTCCAAAGCTTGTAAAACTGCAAATAGGCCTCTTAAAACACGAAATATGATGTATTTGGTGCTAGATTCTGCCATATAACGCCTTTTTTAAGCAAAATCTTGCTTTTGAGCAGATTTACAGGATCAAAAATTTTTCAACGAGACTCAGAAAAAACGCTGATAACTCGCTGGACACGCAAAATTTTCTGCATTTGAGGACGGGTTCATGCGTATTATGTTGTATTGGATAGATTTATGTGATTTGCGATACTTCGAAACTGCTCAGAATTGTGGTAATGCTGACTTATTTCAAACTTCATATAACTGCAGATAGCGCTCTGAAACCACGAGATACGATGTTTTTGTCGAAAGATTCATACACTATTATGAGATCCTGAATTAGGAATAAAGTTTTTTTGATTGTAAAAATCTGCGCTGGAACGCGTGATTTAGACTTATTCCAAAGTTTGTAAAACTGCAAATAGCACTCTAAAAGCACGAGATATGATGTATTTAGTGCTAGATTCTGCCATATAACGCATTTTTGAACCAAAATCTTGCTTCTGAGCAGATTTACAGGATCAGAAATTTCTCAACGAGACTCAGAAAAAACGCTGATAACTCGCTGGACACGCAAAATTTTCTGCATTTGAGGACGGGTTCATGCGTATTATGTTGTATTGGATAGATTTATGTGATTTGCGATACTTTGAGACTGCTCAGATTGTGGTAATTTCGACTTATATCAAACTTCATATAACTGCAGATAGCGCTCTGAAAACACGAGATACGATGTTTTTGTCGATAGATTCATACATATTATGAGGTCCTGAATGGAATATGAACTTTTTGATTGTGAAAATCTGCGCGGAGAAGCGTGATTTCGACTTATTCCAAAGTTGTGAAACTGCAAATAGCACTCTGAAAACACGAAATATGATGTATTTAGTGTTAGATTCTGCCATATAATGCATTTTTTAAGCATATTCTTGCTTCTGAGCAGATTTACAGAATCAAAAATTTCTCATCGAGACTCAGAAAAAACGCTGATAACTCGCCTGAAAACGCAAAATTTTGTGCATTTGAGGACGGATCCATGCGTATTATGTTGTATTGGATAGATTTATGTGATCTGCGATACTTTGAAACTGATCAGAATGTGGTAATTTCGACTCATTCCAAACTCTATACAACTGCGGATAGCGCTCTGGAAACACGAGATACGATGTTTTTGTCAATAAATTCATACATATCATGAGGTCCTGAATAGGAATGATAACTTTTTGATTGCGAAAATCTGCGCGGAAAAGCGTGATTTTGACTTATTCCAGAGTTTGTAAAAACTGCAAATAGCACTCTAAAAACACGAAATATGATGTATTTAGTGCTAGATTCTGCCATATAACGCATTTTTGAAGCAAAATCTTGCTTCTGAGCCGATTTACAGGATCAAGAATTTCTCAACGAGACTCAGAAAAAACGCTGATAACTCGCTGGAAACGCAAAATTTTGTGCATTTAAGGACGGATTCATGCGTATTATGTTGTATTGGTTAGATTTATGTGATTTGCGATACTTTGAAACTGCTCAGAATGTGGTAGTTCTGACTTATTTCAAACTTCATATAACTGCAGATAGCGCTCTGAAAACACGAGATACGATATTTTTGTCGATAGATTCATACATATTATGAGGTCCTGAATAGGAATATGAACTTTTGATTGTGAAAATCTGCGCGGAAAAGCGTGATTTCGACTTATTCCAAAGTTTGTAAAACTGCAAATAGCACTCTAAAAACACGAAATAGGATGTATTTTGGTGCTAGATTCTGCCGTATAACGCATTTTTGAAGCAAATCTTGCTTCTGAGCAGATTTACAGGATCAAAAATCTCTCAACGAGATTCAGAAAAAAACGCTGATAACTTGCTGGAAACGCAAAATTTTGTGCATTTGAGGACGGATTCATGCGTATTATGTTGTATTGGATAGATTTATGTGATTTGCGATACTTTGAAACTGCTCAGAATGTGGTAATTTTGACTTATTTTAAACTTCATATGACTGCAGATAGCGCTCTGGAAACACGGAATATGATGTCTTTGTCGATAGATTCATACATAATATGAGGTCTTGAATAGGAATATGAACTTTTTGATTATGAAAATCTGCGCGAAAATCGTGATTTCGACTTATTCCAAAGTTTGTAAAACTGCAAATAGCATTCTGAAAACACGAAATATGATGTATTTGGTGCTAGATTCTGACATATAACGCACTTTTGAAGCAAAATCTTGCTTCTGAGCAGATTTACAGTCAAAAATTCCTAAACGAGGACTTAGAAAAAACGCCGATAACTTGCTGGGAAACACAAAATTGTGTGCATTTGAGGACGGATTCATGCGTATTATGTTGTATTGGATAGATTTATATGATTTGCGATACTCTGAATCTGCTCAGAATGTGGTAATTTTGACTTATTTCAAACTTCATATAACTGCAGATGGCGCTCTGAAAACACGGAATATTATGTTTTTGTCAATAGATTTATTCATATTATGAGGTCCTGGATAGGAAAATGAACTTTTTGATTGTGAGAATCTGCGCGGAAAAGCGTGATTTTGACTTATTCCAAAGTTTGTAAAACTGCAAATAGCACTCTAAAAACAAGAAATATGATGTATTTGGTGCTAGATTATGCCATATAACGCACAATTGAAGCAAAATCTTGCTTCTGAGCAGATTTACAGTCAAAAATTTCTCAACTAGACTCAGAAAGAACGCACGATAACTTGCTGGAAACGCAAAATTTGGTGCATTTGAGAACGGATTCATGCGTATTATGTTGTATTGGATAGATTTATATGATTTGCGATACTCTGCAAATAGCACTCTAAAAACACCATATATGATGTATTTGGTGCTAGATTCTGCCATATAATGCACTTTTGAAGTAAAATCTGGCTTCTGAGCAGATTTACAGTAAAAATTTTTTCGACGAGGCTCAGAAAAAACGCCGATAACTTGCTGGAAACGCAGAATTATGTGCATTAATGGACGGATCCATGCGTATTATGTTGTATTGGATAGATTTATGTGATTTGCGGTTCCTTGAACATGCTCAGAATGTGGTAATTTTGACTAATTTCAAACTTCATATTACTCGCAGATAGCGCTCTGAGAACACAGAATATGATGTTTCTGTTAATAGATTCGAACATATTATGAGGTCCTGAATAGGAATATGAACTTTTTGATTGTGAATATCTGCGCTGAAAAGCGTGATTTCGACTCATTCCAAAGTTTGTTAAACTGCAAATAGTAACTCTAAAAAACACGATATATGATGTATTTGGGTGCTAGATTCTGCCATAAAACGCACTTTTGAAGCAAAATCTTGCTTCTGAGCAGATTTACATAGTCAAAAATTCCTCAACGAGACTCAAAAAAACGCCGATAACCTCGCTGAAAACGCACAATTTTGTGCATTTGAGGACGGATTCATGCGTATTATGTTGTATTGGATACATTTATGTGATTTGCGATACTTTGAAACTGCTCAGAATGTGGTAATTTTGACTTATTTCAAACTTAATATAACTGCAGAAAGCGCTCTGGAAACACGGAATATGATGTTTTTCAACGGATTCATACATATTATGAGGTCCTGAATGGAAATATGAACTTTTTGATTGTTGAAATCTGCGCGAAAAAGCGTGATTTCGACTTATTCCAGAGTTTGTAAAACTGCAAATAGAACTCTAAAAACACTAAATATGATGTATTTGGTGCTAGATTCTGCCATATAACGCATTTTTGAAGCAGAATCTTGCTTCAGAGCACATTTACAGGATCAAAAATCTCTCAACGAGACTCAGAAAAAACGCTGATAACTTGCTGAAAACGCAAAATTTTGTGCATTTGAGGACGGTTCTTGCGTATTATGTTGTATTGGATAGATTTATGTAATTTGCGATACTTTGAAACTGCTTAGAATGTGGTAATTTTGACTTATTTCAAACTTCATATGACTGCAGATAGCGCTCTGGAAACACGAAGTATTATGTTTTTGTCAATAGATTCATACATATTATGAGGTCCTGAATAGGATATGAACTTTTTGATTGTGAAAATTTGCGAGGAATAGCGTGATTTCTACTTACTCCAAAGTTTGTAAAACTGCAAATAGCACTCTGAAAACACAAGATATGATGTATTTGGTGCTAGATTCTGCCATATAACGCATTTTTGGAGCAAAATCTTGCTTCTGAGCAGATTTACAGAGTCAGAAATTTTCTCAACGAGACTCAGAAAAAACGCCAAAAAATTTGCTGGGGAACGCAAAATTTGTGCATTTGAGGACAAGTTCATGTATAATGTTGTATTGGATAGATTTATGTGATTTGCGATACTCTGAAACTGCTCAGAATGAGGTAATTTTGACTTATTTCAAACTTCATATAACTGCAAATAGCGCTCTGAAAACACGGAATATTATGTTTTTGTCCATAGATTCATACATATTATGAGGTCCTGATAGGAATATGAACTTTTTGATTGTAAAAAGTCTGCGCGGAAAAGCGTGATTTCCACTTATTCCAAAGTTTGTAAAACTGCAAATAGCACTCTAAAAACACGAAAATATGATGTATTTGGTGCTAGATTCTGCCATATAACGCACTTTTGAAGCAAATTCTTGCTTCTGAGCAGATTCACAGGGCCAAAATTTCTCAACGAGACTCAGAAAAACGCCAAAAACTTGCTAGAACGCAAAATTTTGTGCATTTGAGGACGGGTTCATGCGTATAATGTTGTATTGGATAGATTTATGTGATTTGCGATACTTTGAAACTGCTCAGAATGTGGTAATTTTGACTTATTTCAAACTTCATATAACTGCAGATAGCGCTCTGGAAACACGAAATATGATGTTTTTGTCAATAGATTCATACATATTATGAGGTCCTGGATAGGAATATGAACTTTTTGAATGTGAAAATTTGCGCGGAAAAGCGTGATTTCTACTTATTCCAAAGTTTGTAGAACTGCAAATAGCACTCTAAAAACACGAAATATGATGTATTTGGTGCTGAGATTCTGCCATATAACGCACTTTTAAAGCAAAATCTTGCTTCTGAGCAGATTTACAGAGTCAAAAATTCCTCAACGAGCCTCAGAAAAAACGCCAAAAACTTGCTGGGAACGCAACATTCTGTGCATTTGAGGACGGGTTCATGCGTATAATGTTGTATTGGATAGATTCATGTGATTTGCGATACTTTGAAACTGCTCAGAATGTGGTAATTTTGTCTTATTTCAAACTTCATATAACTGCAGATAGAGCTCCGAAAACACGAAATATAATGTTTTTGTCAATAGATTCATACATAATATGAGGTTCTGAATAGGAATATGAACCTTTTTGATTGTGAAAATTCTGCGCGGAAAAGCGTGATTTCGACTTATTCCAAAGTTTGTAAAACTGCAAATAGCACTCTAAAAACACGAAATATGATGTATTTGGTGCTAGATTCCGCCATATAGCGCACTTTTGAAGCAAATTCTTGCTTCTGAGCAGATTCACAGAGCCAAAATTTCTCAAAGAGACGCAGAAAAAACGTCAATAACTTGCTGAAAAACGCAAAATTCTGTGCATTCGAGGACGGATTCATGCGTATTATGTTGTATTCGATAGATTTATGTGTTTGCGATACTTGGAAACTGCTCAGAATGTGGTAGTTTTGACTTATTTCAAACTCCATATAACTGCAGATAGCGCTCTGAAAACACGGAATATTATATTTTGTCAATTGATTCATACATATTATAGGTCCTGAATAAGAATATGGACTTTTTGATTGTGAAAATCTGCGCGGAAAAGCGTGATTTTGACTTATTCCAAAGTTTGTAAAACTGCAAATAGCACTCTAGAAACACAAAATATGTTGTATTTGGTGCTAGATTCTGCCATATAACGCACTTTTAAAGCAAAATCTTAATCCTAAGCAGATTTACAGTGTAAAAATTTTCTCAACGAGACTCAGAAAAAACGCCGATAACTTGCTGGAAACGCGAAATTTTGTGCATTCAGGTACGGATTCATGCGTATTATGTTGTATTGGATAGATTTATGTGATTTGCGATACTTTGAAACTGCTCAGAATGTGGTAATTTTGACTTATTTCAAACTCCATATAACTGCAGATAGCGCTCTGGAAACACGAAATATGATGTTCTTGTTGATAGATTCATACATATTATGAGGTCCTGAATAGAAATATGGACTTTTTGATTGTGAATATCTGCGCGGAAAAGCGTGATTTTGACTTATTCCAAAGTTTGTAGAACTGCAAATAGCACTCTAAAAACACATAATATGATGTATTTGGTGCTACATTCTACCATATATCGCACTTTTGAAGTAAAACCTTGCTTCTGAGCAGATTTACAGAGCCAAAATTCTCAACTAGACTCAGAAAAAAACGGCCGATAACTTGCTGGTAAACGCAAAATTTTGTGCATTTGAGACGGATTCATGCGTATTATGTTGTATTGGATAGATTTATGTGATTTGCGATACTTTGAAACTGCTCAGAGTGTGGTAATTTTTACTTATTTCAAACTCCATATAACTGCAGATAGCGCTCTGAAAACACGGAATAATGATATCTTGTCAATTGATTCATACATATTATGAGATCCTGAATAAGAATATGGACTTTTTGATTGTGAAAATCTGGGCGGAAAAGCGTGATTTTGACTTATTCCAAAGTTTGTAAAACTGCAAATAGCACTCTAGAAAACACAAAATATGTTGTATTTGGTGCTATATTCTGCCATATAACGCACTCTTGGAGCAAAATCTTGCTTCTGAGCAGATTTACAGAATGAAAAATCTCTCAACGAGACTCAGAAGAAACGCCGATAACTTGCTGGAAACGAGAAATTTTGTGCATTTGAGGACGGATTCATGCGTTTTATGTTGTATTGGATAGATTTATGTGATTTGCGATACTTTGAAAACTGCTCAGAATGTGGTAATTTTGACCTTATTTCAAACTCCATATAACTGCAGATAGCGCTCTGGAAACACGAAATATGATGTTTTTGTTGATGACTCATACATATGATGAGGTCCTGAATGGGAATATGAACTTTTTGATAGTGAAAATCTGCGCGGATAAGCGTGATTTCGACTTATTCCAAAGTTTGTAAAACTGCAAATAGCACCCTAAAAACACGAAATATGTTGTATTTGGTGCTGGATTCCGCCATATAACGCACTTTTGAAGCAAAATCTTGCTTCTGAGCAGATTTACAGAGTCAAAAAATTTTCAACGAGACTCAGAAAGAACGCCGATAACTTGCTGGAAACGCGAAATTTTGTGCATTTGAGGACGGATTCATGCGTATCATGTTGTATTGGATAGATTTATGTGATTTGCGGTACTTTGAAACTGCTCAGAATGTGGTAATTTTGACTTATTTCAAACTCATATAACTGCAGATAGCGCTCTGGAAACACTGAATATGATGTTTTTTATTGATAGACTCATACATATGATGAGGTCCTGAATAGGAATATGAACTTTTTGATAGTGAAAATCTGCGCGGATAAGCGTGACTTCGACTTATTTCCAAAGTTTGTGGAAACCTGCAAATAGCACTCTAAAAACACAAAATATGATGTATTTGTGCTAGATTCTGCCATATAACGCACTTTTGAAGCAAAATCTTGCTTCTTGAGCAGATTTACAGAGCCAAAAATTTTTCAACGAGACTCAGAAAAAACGGCGATAACTTGCTGGATACGCAAATTTTGTGCATTTGAGGACGGATTCATGCTATTATGTTGTATTGGATAGATTTATGTGATTTGCGATACTTTGAAAACTGCTCAGAATGTGGTAATTTTGACTTATTTCAAACTTCATATAACTGCAGATAGCGCTCTGATAACACAAAATATGATGTTTTTGTTAATAGATTCATACATATTATGAGGTCCTGAATAGAAATATGAACTTTTTGATAGTGAAAATCTCCGCGAAAAGCGTGATTTCGACTTATTCCAAAGTTTGTAAAACTGCAAATAGCACTCTGAAAACACGAAATATGATGTATTTGGTGCTAGATTCTGCCATATAAAGCACTTTTGGAGCAAAATCTTGCTTCTGAGCAGATTTACAGAGTCAAAAATTCCTCAACGAGACTCGGAAAAAACGGCGATAAACTTGCTGGAAACGCAAAATTTTGTGCATTTGAGGACTGATTCATGCGAATTATGTTGTATTGGATAGATTTATATGATTTGAGATACTTCGAAACTGCTCAGAATGTGGTAATTATGACTTATTTCAAACTTCATATAACTGCAGTTAGCGCTCTGAAAACACGAAATATTATGATGTTTTTGTCAATAGATTCATACATAGTATGAGGTCCTGAATAAGAATATGATCTTTTTGATTGTGAAGATCTGCGCGGAAAAGCGTGATTTCGACTTATTCCAAAGTTTGTAAAACTGCAAATAGCACTCTAAAAACACGAAATACGATGTGTATTTGGTGCTAGATTCTGCCATATAACGCACTTTTGAAGCAAAATCTTGCTTCTGAGCTGATTTACAGTCAAAAATTTCTCAACGAGACTCAGAAAAAGCGCCGATAACTCGCTGGAAACGCAGAATTTGGTGCATTTAAGGAAGGATTTATGCGTATTATGTGTATTGGATAGATTTATGTGATTTGCGATACTTTGAAACTGCTTAGAATGTGGTAATTTTGACTTATTTCAGACTCAATATTACTGCAGATGGCGCCTCTGAAAACACGAAATATGGTGTTTTTGTTGATAGATTCATACATATTATGAGGTCCTGAATAGGAATATGAACTTTTGATTGCAAAAATCTGCGCGGAAAAGCGTGATTTCGACTTATTCCGAAAGTTTGTAAGACTGCAGATAGCACTCCAAAAAACACAAAAATATAATGTATTTGGTGCAAGATTCTGCCATATAACGCTCTTTTAAAGCAAAATCTTGCTTCTGAGCAGATTTACAGAGTCAAAAATTTCTCAACGAGACTCAGAAAAAACGGCCGATAACTCGCCGGAAACGCAAAATTTTGTGCATTTGAGGACGGATTCATGCGTATTATGTTGTATTGGATAGATTTATGTGATTTGCGACACTTTGAAACTGCTCAGAATGTGGTAATTTTGACTTATTCCAAACTCCATATAACTGCAGATAGCACTCTGAAAACACGAAATATGATGTTTTTGTGATAGATTCATACATATTATGAGGTCCTGAATAGGAATATGAACTTTTTGATTGTGAAAATCTGCGCGGAAAAGCGTGATTTCGACTTATTCCAAAGTTTGTACATCTGCGAATAGCACTCTAAAACATGAATTATGATGTATTTGGTGCTAGATTCTGCCATATAACGCACTTTTGGAGAAAAATCTTGCTTCTGAGCAGATTTACAAAGTCGAAAATTTCTCAACGAGACTCAGAAAAAACGCCGATAACTTGCTGAAACGTAAAATTTTGTGCATTCAGGGACGGGTTCATGCGTATTATGTTGTATTGGATAGATTTATGTGATTTGCGATACTTTGAAATTGCTCAAAATGTGGTAAATTTTGACTTATTTCTAGCTTCATATAACTGCAGATAGCGCTCTGGAAATACGGAATATGATGTTTTTGTAAATAGATTCATACATATTATGAGGTCCTGAATAGGAATATGAAACTTCTTGATTGTGAAAATCTGCGCGGAAAAAGCGTGATTTCGACTTTTTCCAAAGTGTGTAAAACTGCAAATAGCACTCTAAAAACACGAAATATGATGTATTTGGTGCTAGATTCCGCCATATGACGCACTTCTGAAGCAAAATCTTGTTTCTGAGCAGATTTACAGAGTCAGAAATTTCTCAACGAGACTCAGAATCAACGCCGATAACTCACTGGAAACGTAGAATTTTGTGCATTTGTGGACGGATCCATGCGTTTTATGTTGTATTGGATAGATTCATGTGATTTGCGATACATTGAAACTGCTCAGAATGTGGTAATTTTGACTTATTCCAAACTCCATATAACTGCAGATAGCGCTCTGAAAATACATAATATGATGTTTTTGTTGATAGATTCATACATATTATGAGGTCCTGAATAGGTATATGAACTTTTTGATTGTGAAAATCTGCGCGGAAAAGCGTGATTTCGACTCATTCCAAAGTTTGTAAAACTGCAAATAGCACTCTAAAAAACACGAAATATGATGTATTTGGTGCTGGATTCTGCCATATAACGCACTATTAAAGCAAAATCTTGCTTCTGAACAGATTTACAGAGTCAAAAATCTCTCAACGAGACTCAGAATGAACGCCGATAACTTGCTGGAAACGCAAAATTATGTGCATTTAAGGACGTATTCATGCGTATTATGTTGTGTTTGGATAGATTGATGTGATTTGCGATACTTTGAAACTGCTTAGAATGTGGTAATTTTGACTCATTTCAAACTTCATATTACTGCAGATAGCGCTCTGGAAACACGGAATATGATGTTTTTGTCGATAGATTCATACATATTATGAGGTCTTGAATAGGAATATGAACTTTTTGATTATGAAAATCTGCGCGGAAAATCGTGATTTCGACTTATTCCAAAGTTTGTAAAACTGCAAATAGCATTCTGAAAACACGAAATATGATGTATTTGGTGCTGGATTCTGACATATATCGCACTTTTGAAGCAAAATCTTGCTTCTGAGCAGATTTACAGTCAAGAATTCCTAAACGAGACTTAGAAAAAACGCCGATAACTTGCTGGAAACGCAAAATTTTGTGCACTTGAGGACGGATCCATGCGTATTATGTTGTATTGGATAGATTTATATTGATTTGCGATACTCTGAATCTGCTCAGAATGTGGTAATTTTGACTTATTTCAAACTTCATATAACTGCAGATGGCGCTCTGAAAACACGGAATATTATGTTTTTGTCAATAGATTTATACATATTATGAGGTCCTGAATAGAAAATGAACTTTTTGATTGTGAAAATCTGCGCGGAAAAGCGTGATTTCGACTTATTCCTTAGTTTGTAAAACTGCAAATAGCACTCTAAAAAACACGGAATATGATGTATTTGGTGCTAGATTCTGCCATATAACGCACAAATGAAGCAAAATCATGCTTCTGAGCAGATTTACAGTCAAAAATTCCCTCAACGAGACTCAGAAAAAACGCCGATAACTTGCTGGGAACGCAAAATTGGTGCATTTGAGGACGGATTCATGCGTATTATGTTGTATTGGATAGATTTATGTGATTTGCGATACTTTGAACTGCTCAGAATGTGGTAATTTTGACTTATTTCAAACTTCATATAACTGCAGATAGCGCTCTGAAAACACGAAATATGATGTTCTTGTCAATAGATTCATACATATTTTGGGGGTCCTGAATAGGAATATGAATTTTTTGAGTGTGAAAATCTGCGCGGAAAAGCGTGATTTCGACTTATTCCAGAGTTTGTAAAACTGCAAATAGCACTCTAAAAACACGAAATATGATGTATTTAGTGCTAGATTCTGCCATATAACGCACTTTTGGAACAAAATCTTGTTTCTGAGCAGATTTACAGAGTCAAAAATTTCTCAACGATACTCAGAAAAAACGCCGATAACTTGCTGGAAATGCAGAATTTTGTGCATTTGAGGACGGATTTCATGCGTATCATGTTGTATTGGATAGATTTATGTGATTTGCGATACTTTGAAACAGCTCAGAATGCGGTAATTTTGACTTATTTCAAACTTCATATAACTGCAGATAGCACTCTTAAAACACGAAATATGATGTTTTAGTCAATAGATCCATGCATATTATGAGGTCCTGAATAGAAATATGAACTTTTTGATTGTGAAAATTCGCGCGGAAAAGCGTGATTTCGACTTATTCCAGAGTTTGTAAAACTGCAAATAGCACTCTAAAAAACACGATATATGATGTATTTGGTGCTAGATTCTGCCATATATCGCACTTTTGAAGCAAAATCTTGCTTCTGAGCAGATTTACAGAGTCAAAAATTTCTCAACGAGACTTAGAAAAATCGCCGATAACTTGCTGGAAACGCAAAATTATGTGCATTTGAGGACGGATTCATGCGGATTATGTTGTATTGGATAGATTTATGTGATTTGCGATACCTTTGAGACTGCTCAGAGTGTTGTAATTTTGACTTATTTCAAACTCCATATAACTGCAGATAGCGCTCTGAAAACACGAAATATGATGTTTTTGTTGATAGATTCTTACATATTATGGGATCCTGAATAGGAATATGAACTTTCTGATTGTGAAAATCTGCGCGGAAAACGTGATTTCGACTTATTCCAAAGTTTGTGAAACTGCAAATAGCACCCCAAAAACACAAAATATGATGTATTTGGTGCTAGATTCTGCCATATAACGCACTTTTGGAGCAAAATCTTGCTTCTGAGCAGATTTACAGAATCAAAAATTTGTCAACGCGACTCAGAAAAAACGCCGATAACTTGCTGGAAACGCAAAATTTTGTGCATTTGAGGACGAGATCATGCGTATTATTTTATATTGGTTAGATTTATGTGATTTGCGATACTTTGGAAACTGCTCAGAAAGTGGTAATTTTGACTTATTTCTAACTTTATATAACTGCAGATAGCGCTCTGAAAACACGAAATATGATGTTTTTGTTGATAGATTCGTACATATTTTGAGGTCCTGAATAGGAATATGAACTTTCTGAGTGTGAAAATCTACGCGGAAAAGCGTGATTTCGACTTATTCCAAAGTTTGTAAGACTGCAATAGCATTCTAAAAACACGAAATATGATGTATTTGGTGCTCGATTCTGCCATATAACGCACTTTTGAAGCAAAATCTTGCTTCTGAGCAGATTTACAGAGTCAAAAATTTCTCAACGCGACTCAGAAAAAACGCCGATAACTTGCTGGAAACGCAAAATTTTGTGCATTTGAGGACGAGATCATGCGTATTATGTTGTATTGGATAGATTTGTGTGATTTGCGATACTTTGAAAATGCTCAGAATGTGGTAATATCGACTTATATCAAACTTCATATAACTGCAGATAGCGCTCTGAAAACACGGAATATTATGTTTTTGTCAATAGATTAATACATATTATGAGGTCCTGAATAGGAATATGAACTTTATGATTGTGAAAATCAGCGCGGAAAAGCGTGATTTCGACTCATTCCAAAGTTAACTGCAAATAGCACTCTAAAAACACGAAATATGATGTATTTGATGCTAGATTCTGCCATATAAACGCACTTTTGAAGCAAAATCTTGCTTCTGAACAGATTTACAGAGTCAAAAATCTCTCAACGAGGACTCAGAATGAACGCCGATAACTTGCTGGAAACGCAAAATTATGTGCATTTAAGGACGTATTCATGCGTATTATGTTGTGTTGGATAGATTGATGTGATTTGCGATACTTTGTAACTGCTTAGAATGTGGTAATTTTGACTCATTTCAAACTTCATATTACTGCAGATAGCGCTCTGGAAACACGGAATATGATGTTTTTGTCGATAGATTCATACATTTTATGAGGTCTTGAATAGGAATATGAACTTTTTGATTATGAAAAATCTGCGCGGAAAATCGTGATTTCGACTTATTCCAAAGTTTGTAGAACTGCAAACAGCATTCTGAAAACACGAAATATGATGTATTTGGTGCTGGATTCTGACATATAACGCACTTTTGAAGCAAAATCTTACTTCTGAGCAGATTTACAGTCAAGAATTCCTAAACGAGACTTAGAAAAAAACGCCGATAACTTGCTGGAAACGCAAAATTTTGTGCATTTGAGGACGGATCCATGCGTATTATGTTGTATTAGATAGATTTATATGATTTGCGATACTCTGAATCTGCTCAGAATGTGGTAATTTTGACTTATTTCAAAACTTCATATAACTGCAGATGGCGCTCTGAAAACACGGAATATTATGTTTTTTGTCAATAGATTTATACATATTATGAGGTCCTGAATAGAAAATGAACTTTTTGATTGTGAAAATCTGCGCGGAAAAGCGTGATTTTCGACTTATTCCTTAGTTTGTAAAACTGCAAATAGCACTCTAAAAACACGGAATATGATGTATTTGGTGCTAGATTCTGCCATATAACGCACAATTGAAGCAAAATCATGCTTCTGAGCAGATTTACAGTCAAAAATTTCTCAACGAGACTCAGAAAAAACGCCGATAACTTGCTGGAAACGCAAAATTTTGTGCATTTGAGGACGGATTCATGCGTATTATGTTGTATTGGATAGATTTATGTGATTTGCGATACTTTGAACTGCTCAGAATGTGGTAATTTTGACTTATTTCAAACTTCATATAACTGCAGATAGCGCTCTGAAAACACGAAATATGATGTTCTTGTCAATAGATTCATACATATTTTGGGGTCCTGAATAGGAAATATGAATTTTTTTGAGTGTGAAAATTTGCGCGGAAAAGCGTGATTTCGACTTATTCCAGAGTTTGTATAACTGCAAATAGCACTCTAAAACACGAAATATGATGTATTTAGTGCTAGATTCTGCCATATAACGCACTTTTGGAGCAAAATCTTGCTTCTGATCAGATTTACAGGGTCAAAAATTTCTCAACGATACTCAGAAAAAAACGCCGATAACTTGCTGGAAATGCAGAATTTTGTGCATTTGAGGACGGGATTCATGCGTATCATGTTGTATTGGATAGATTTATGTGATTTGCGATACTTTGAAACAGCTCAGAATGCGGTAATTTTGACTTATTTCAAACTTCATATAACTGCAGATAGCGCTCTTAAAACACGAAATATGATGTTTTAGTCAATAGATCCATGCATATATGAGGTTTTGAATAGAAATATGAACTTTTTGATTGTGAAAATTCGCGCGAAAAAGCGTGATTTCGACTTATTCCAGAGTTTGTAAAACTGCAAATAGCACTCTAAAAACACGATATATGATGTATTTGGTGCTAGATTCTGCCCATATATCGCACTTTTGAAGCAAAATCTTGCTTCTGAGCAGATTTACAGAGTCAAAAATTTCTCAACGAGACTCAGAAAAATCGCCGATAACTTGCTGGAAACGCAAATTATGTGCATTTGAGGACGGATTCATGCGGATTATGTTGTATTGGATGGATTTATGTGATTTGCCATACTTTGAGACTGCTTAGAGTGTTGTAATTTTGACTTATTTCAAACTCCATATAACTGCAGATAGCGCTCTGAAAACACGAAATATGATGTTTTTGTTGATAGATTCATACATATTATGAGATCCTGAATAGGAATATGAACTTTCTGATTGTGAAAATCTGCGCGGAAAACGTGATTTCGACTTATTCCAAAGTTTGTGAAACTGCAAATAGCACCCCAAAAACACAAAATATGATGTAATTTGGTGCTAGATTCTGCCATATAACGCACTTTTGGAGCAAAATCTTGCTTCTGAGCAGATTTACAGAATCAAAAATTTGTCAACGCGACTCAGAAAAAACGCCGATAACTTGCTGGAAACGCAAAATTTTGTGCATTTGAGGACGAGATCATGCGTATTTATTTTTTT